>JAMWYP010000534.1:150727-276664 GCA_025563575.1 Acacia pycnantha
TGTCACATTTACCTTATTTTCTAGGATGAATTCTCTTGAAATTAGAAGAATTAAAGTGCCAAGGATTCAAAAATGCATTTATGGGTCATAAAACAACCTGAGAATATTTTGATAAATCTTAAGAGGCAATAAATATTTATTAAAAATAGGAGAGAATATTGTCTCTAATTTTGGAAATTTAATAAATTATTTCCTTGGAATTTAAAAGAGGAAAAATCAAATATTATTTTGGGACCATAATTGACCCTATGATTTTTAATATAATACGTGGAGCATAAAATATCAATGTCAATGTAATAGTTGTGAGAAAATGATTAATCCTAATTAAGAAAATTATCAACAATTAGTAAGTGATTAAACAAACAATTAATGGCCAATTGTTTAAGCATGGATTAAGGTAATATCCAAGGTTAATTATGTAAAACCCCTTAATTAAATATTTATGGCCAAGGTTAGCATAAAAGATACTTGCTAATTAATCAAGAATGATTAAGAAAAATGGATAAGATTAAGTACATAAAATCCCTAAAGATTAGTTGATTAACAAGAGATTACTAATCATGTGATTAAGACACTAATTAAACAAACTAATCAAATTAGACAAATTAAAACATTAAGCAATGGTTAGGATGTAATCTAATAAAGTAAGATCAAAGGCTACAATAATTCTAATAATTTAAAAAGCCTAAATCCATGTTGATGCCTATGAGTCAATGGGACAATTTTGCTAATTATATAAGATAATTAGAATATGATATAAGTTAATTAAAAACAAATAAAAACTCAAGAGAAAAGGGAGCTAGCCGAAATTTTGGGAAAGAAAAAGGAAGAAGATTGTGTGTGAATGCATTTGGAGATAATATCATGATATTTTGCAAAAGTAGAAAGATATTTTGGTAAAAAGCTAATGGGATAAATGAGAACAGATAGAAATTAAATCATACATTGAAATCCTTGAACTAAGTAGTAAACACCAGGACATATTATGAATCAGTGAATTTACGGCGTTTGTCCTAAAATGATCAGTAGGCTAGGAAATACCCTTTATGGGACCATAATTTTTGTTAACCCAAATATTTCTCAAGAGAAAGCTTAGACCTCCAAGGTTATGCTAAGGAAAATTTGAGATTATTTAAGATTACGTGATTGGAACACCGAACAGGAAGATTTATCGGTAAAAGTTCATAAAGCAAGGGAGTGACATCATTAGCATGACATCACTTTGTTGAAAAGGGGGGAGGGGAGGTCGGAACCTATGCATGTATGGTGAGGATTTGAGCTTGATTACAACCCTAGATCTAATGGTTGAGGTTGAAGCAAAAAGTTTGGGAAAATTGCAAAGTTGGCCACAATTTTCTCCTATAAATAGACCTTTCCATTTGCACTTCAAACTCACCAATTCCTCTTGAGCAATTCGAAATAGAAAGAAGGTAGAGAGAAGGAGGAGCTCTTGTGAAGAAGTAGGCCCTTCTGGGTAATTTCTTCGGTCCCTAGTCTTAAGTTCTAGTTTTTAGTTCGGTAGTTTTAGTAGAAATGTTAGTTTGATATTTAATCTTCCAAGTATGATTTTGATTTCATGTTTTAGGGTTAAATATGATATTTATTTTGAAAATATGTTGGAGAAAGAGATATGGCAAAAATTTTGGAAGATTAGAGTCAAAGTAGCGAAGCTCTGACCAAATTAAGTCAATTAGTAAAGTCAGGGGCATAATGGTCATTTGTGCCTAAAATGTCTGTTATAATGTTAATCATTACTAAGTACGATATTATCCTTATAGGATACCTATGATTACGTTCCGGTTGTCAAACGTATCGGATTTCCGTCAACAAAGGTACGTTCGCGACGTACTGTAACACTGATTCTAATGCTTATGTTATGCTTGTATATGTTGTGAATACTTTCATAAAGCCATGAAAAGGACTACAGTACGGATATGCCTTTGTGTTGGGGCCCGTATACGGATCACTAATTACACTTTCCACGGGTTATAGTCATGATAATGCCGTTATGTTTTCTAGCGCTCGAGGACACGACCGTGCATCGTGGCACGGGGTATAGTGCAGACCCGGGATAACTTTACATGTAGTTGTTATCAAATGATCATATGACGTCTTGGATTGATCAATCTTTGTAATATTAGAAATATCCATTATTCATATATTGTTTATATAAGCATGAGGTTAAACGTTACGAGGTCGATGGGCATTGGACCTCGGCTCAACTAGCTTAAGTCACGAGAGACCGAGGACGGAAGATAAGAGAAAGCAGAGTAACCAGCACGCGCAAAGACCACGTAAAGACCTGATCGAGGATATTTAACATTCGAACAGATAAATGTATCATTCTTTATAAACAGGCAGCTACGCCTCAGTTAATGTTGTATCAGTTACTCAATATTTTATCTACTCCGATGCTCTACTCTGATATATGATGATTTGAAATGGAAAAAAAAAATTGTTCGGCTTTTGAAAAAGGGATGTTACAATTTGAAACGATGATGACCTTTTAATTGTTTAGTCGTTAAGACCTTCAACCACTACTTCAAAGAGAAAGAAGAGATATGACACTCCATTAGCTGATAATGGAGATGTGGGATTGTCTGATATGTCTACCCCTACCTTCAATACAATAAAACAATTATCAAGAACATAAAAATATAAAAAATGATTCCCAAGTGTTGTTTTAAGTTTTCAAATGTGTTATTTTAGCAATATGGGTTTTGAGTCTATTTTACTTTTAATTATGTTGGGCATTTTCACATTATATTAGGCAATACTCCTACAACATGATATCTGCCTTTTGAACTAGTCTATTTAAGTTTGACTTTACTACATTTTTCTACTTATGAATATCCTTTAATTTGGTCAAAATATATACATTGAACTACGTACCATAGTTATATTATTGTTCCGGTGTGGAACACAGATGTCCAGCCGTGTATATGGGCTGGTGAGTTGGTATTGGATCTAGGTACTCTTGCTGGGTGCTTATGAGAGAAGCACACAGCCAGAGTGGGATCACTGAACACAACAAGCTCTTAGCCGAGGGAGTGGGGTGTGTGCTCAGTGTGACGGCAGGTAAATAGTCTAGGGTTTAGAATGTGTGTACCTTGGATAGCTACCTCAGTATTTATAAGTATACCTGGTGGGGGTGATCTAGCTGGGTATTCGGATAAGATCATAACCGTCTAGCCTGGATTCTCTCTAACGTCCCACAGATCTGCATCTATTTTACCGGGGTGGTTGAGATCCTCTGGATTAGCTGGCGTATCTGGAGTACGTCATCCGTGGTTGGGCCTTATCATTTATGGGCCTCGAGCGAGTCCGTAACAGTTGCCCCCAGCCCGGTAGTTCAAGTTCTTGAACTGCCGGGGTATGTGATGTGCCGAGCGTCCCTGGTGTATCGCCCGTCCGCTGATGTCAACACCGGCCTCGGCTTTGTCAAACTTGTTCTCTCCTTCCAGGAGATGGCAGGTTTTAAGAGCGCCGACGTCTTCATGACGTGGTATTGTCTTGTCAGGACGGGCCGTGGTATGAACCAATGGTCTAAAGTCCGAGGCGACTGGTATGCACAGGTATAGCTCTTGGGAAATACCCCTCTGGCTTTGAAATGATCGTATATGACATCTGGCGCCCGTGGATTGGGGGAACGTTTCATCCATCACGCCCCGCCGCCCCTGGGTTTCGTGCGCATTTAATGCTTCTGGGGCACGTCGTGCGTCAGCCTTGCTTTTGGGTTTGAAAAGACGTCCCTGTCCCTGTCGATTGAGTTTCTTTGAACTTCCCTCCTTTTCTCCTTCTATAAACGTTTGGCTTTTTCTAACTTCGCCATTTCATTTCTCCACAGCCAAAAGTTCCCTTCTGCAATTTCCTTCTGCTTTTCCGAGAATTACTCCATTTTCATCGAGCTCCAAGCGAAGCAAGTTATTGTTCTGTATTTACGCACTACCATTCTGCATCCGCTTAGGAACGCCTTGCACCTGCCTTACTTTTGCCTTCGACCATCCCACAGGTACTTACTTTCTTCTCTGTTACGTAGTTTTTCCTTTCATTTGAACGCCCATTTTCAATTTCTTGTACTTTCCTGCCTTCTGGGTCTTGGTTTTTCTGGGTTAGTTGAATGAGCGTTTTTGAGAGAAGTCTCGTTAATCCCATAGGTTTTGCTTGGGAGTCGTTAGCATTCATAGTCCCCTTAGTTCCAGCCTTGTTCACTTTCTAATTACCATTGTGGTAACTGTATAGGTCTGAGTCTTTGATGGGTAGACGGAAACGTTCTTCGTCTTCAAAACAACCCATAGATCCGTCCGATGATGTGGCCCTACGCGACCGCTACCCATTAAGTTGTTTTTGGTTGATGGGGACGCACCTAACCGAGAAAGAAAAACTAGCCCAGGTTCTCCGGGGTAGTTCTGGGAGTGGGAGTGGTAGAAGGTCGCAGCCGCCTGTCCTTAGTCAACCGGAGTTTTCCTCAGTCGGGCTTACCTCCGGTGATACTCCTGAGGTCGAGGCCGTCTCAGCCGTACCTATCAATTTCTTTGCTGAGCGTCACCCATCCGGTCGGGATCCCTCCCGGAAGGGTACAACGGTCCGTGTTGGGACTGCGTTGCCAGGGCTTCCTCACTTATTTCGGGTGGAGAAGACCGCTTGGCCGACACTATTTTAGGGTCTTGCCGGCATGGGGCTTCAGTCGAGTCTGCCGTAGGCGTCCGGGGTCCCCCTCCACCAGGGGTTGCTCTTCCTGTTCCCTTGCCACCTAGCGTTAGTGAAACAGGTATTATTCCCAGCTCTGACCATAGCCTTTCTCTTTTTTGTTTGGTTATAGGTAAATGGAGTCGTCGTCTCCTCTCCGTGCTTCTACGTCGGGTGCGGATTCCAATAGTCCTCCTCTTGACCTTAGGAATAGGTATCCCTGGGTAACACATGAAGTTTTGAGCACCCGCTCTCTATCGTCGGAGGCCGACGTGGCCCGTCTAAAGGTGCCATCCCTTCCGGGTGCGAATTGCATCCTCCTGAAGATGACGAGCCTGTTTGTGCTACTCGGGAAGCCGGGTATACCAACTTCTTCTTTTTCTATCGTGAATACCTTACCCGTCTCGGTGTTCGCTTTCCGTTCACCGACTTCCAAATGTCTGCGCTCAACCATCTCCGTGTCGCCCCATCTCAACTTCATCCTAACGGGTGGGGTTATCTGGTGGCATTTGAGCATCTCTGTCGGTCGTTTACCCCCCCTTACTTGTACCGATAGCCTCTTTTTTTACTTCTTTGATCCCTTTACTCCCCGCTCCGGTCGAGAGTCGCCCGAGCTGAAGGGCTTGACTTCCCTTCGCAGCGAATCCGATAGGAGAATTTTTACCCCCTTTTCAGATTCGTTTAAACACTTCAAGACCTCATTTTTTAAAGTCGCCGCCCGGTTTGGTGAACAACCTTGGTTCCTCTCTGGCCCAGAAGGCCCCGAGGTGGGGTGGCGGTTTCCTTTGTATTGGTCCGCCAGACACCACGATGTCGGTTCTTCCTCTTATCAATTTTCCGCCAAGGATCTCACGGCAGAAGAGCAACTGGCGGCGGCTAAGATAGCCTCATATGTGGCCCAGAACGGGGTGCGGAGTGCGGCCGTCTATGTTAGGGAATTCAGTACGGCTTTTATGTTTAACGTGCTAGGGCTTTATATTTCCTTCTCTTTTCTTTTTCGATGTATTTGCTAACGCTCCTTTATTTGTGCAGAACAACGTATGGAGGACGACTCGGACTACCTGGCGTATGTAAGGCCAGACGCCGGTGCGCTGCCGTCCGTGGTGCCTCCGGCAAAGACGTCTCGGAAGCGAGCTCCTGCCGACCCGGCGAAGAATAGCGCCTCCGATGCCACCGCGGCGGCTTCTAAACGGGCTAAGGTTGGTGGTAAAGCTCCACATCGTCCCGTTCAACCTGCCCGGGCACCGTCCCCCTTAGCCGACAAGGGTAAAGGGTTGTCTTCTTCTGACGCGCCCTCTTCTGCCTTGGCTGCTCCCCTGGCGCCTGGTGAGCTTCCTCGAAGCCTGGCCTGGGAAAAGGGCATAACTGAGCAGATGGCCCCCGCCTTCCTCCCGCCTCCGCGTATCTCGAGCTCTCTTCCCCTTGCTCCGATTGAAGAGACTGAGGTTCGTCGCGTGATGCATCAACTTTGCAAGGCGGTCGGGGTATCCCACGCCTATCTCCATCTCAGGGGGGAGTATGTTAAATCGGCGGGGGATGTCCAACGTCTGACCGTCGATTTGAACCTGGCTCAAGAGAAGGCTAAGAGGCTGGCCGAGGAGAGGCGGCAGTCGGAGGAGGCGAAAGAACAAGCCTTAGATGTTTCGCGTCGGGCTGAGGAAGAACTGCGGCACACCAAGAGCGAGCTGGAACAAAGCCGCTCTGAGCTGGATAGTTTGAAGTCGGCTCACTTGCTCGAGGTTGAATCGGCCAAGAGCTTGACACAGCAGAATGCCGTCCTTGCCCAGGAGCTTGAAGACACCCGAGGTGATCTGGACGGGATGAGGGTCGCCTATGAGAAGGCCGCGGCTATGGTGAAGAAGGCCGCTGAAAAATTTTTTAGGGCGGCTCTGGCCCAACTCCAGTTTCTGAACCCAGGGGTTTCACTGAATGTCGAAGGTTATGACTACCGTTCCTACATCAAGGATGCTGTCCTCGTTCCGCCGCCTTCTTCTCCCGAGGTGGGGCCTATTTCGGCTGTGGAAGCTGGCCACTCGGAACAAGCCGGTGGGCGAGCGCTTCGGGGTCGAGCCGGACGTCGACGGTCGCCCGAGGACGAGGCGGCCCTCCAAGCTAAACTTGTTACTTTATTTTGCCGCTTCTTTTTTTTCTCCTTTTTCTTGTGTTTTCGGCGTAGGATGCCGATTTTGTGTACGTATGAACTTTTACCTTTAATGAATGCAAATTCAACTAAATAGTCCATCGTGTACTTTTAACTTTAATGCATAGACTGCACGTAGTTAAGTTTTAGACCGTGCCTAGGTCCTTCAATAATCGTGAGTCCGCTTAGTACTCTTCTGGTGTAGTAGACCAGGTGCATTAGTAGGGGTGTTCTTACGTTATACGTATACCTCGCTACGAGGTCCAGGAGTTGTTTTTCCCGTATCTAACCAAAACAAGAGCGAATAATCACATGCTTGGTCGATGTCGTCAAAACGACATCGATTTCAGCATTTGGACCTGATCAAGGTCCCAGATGGCTATCAGCCTTCTTATCTCGGTGTCAATTTTGATGCATCAAAATATATACCACGGCTGACGACAGCCGCCTTGCATGGTGTTGATACAAGGGCTGATGACAGCGGCCTCGTAGATTTACGTACACGTGCCATGGGCCCCGGTGTCGGTTTACTTAACGAAATTGCCAAGCATTTTTAACATGAAAATTTGGTTAATAAACCATTTATTGATTTACGAAGTAACAAGCTGTAAAGAGCTAACAATCCAATCTTGCACGAAAGAAATGACTGAAACCAAAAATGACTGAAATCAAAATAAGCAGGAAAACGAAAGCGAAACTAACAGGCATCCGTCGAAGGAGTCCTTCTACGACAGGGTCTAACTGTAGTAAACCCTTAGCTTATCAGCGTTCCATGTCCTTTTAACAGGCTTTCTTGCCAAGGTTTCGAGAACATAAGCTCCTTTGTCGAGCTTTTCTTTGACTCGGTAGGGTCCATCCCAATTTGCCGCCAGTTTTTCGTCCTTGGCGTTTTTGTTGCCTACATCGCCCTTCGTAGACCTGTGTCACCCCTGGCCAAAAGCCCCGGGTCTGACCTTTCTGTTGTATTTAGCCGCCATCAGCTGTTTGGTAGCGATGTCTCGGCAGTGAGCCGTGGTCCTAACCTCATCCACAAGCTCTAGCTCGGTTGCCAGGGCCCTGGAATTTGATCATTCTCCTTCTTTTAGGACTCTGAGCCTCCTCCAGGATGGCTGCCCTATCTCGACCGGAATCATAGCCTCGCATCCGTAGGTCATGCGGAAAGGGGTTTCTTGAGTTCCGGACTGTGCAGTTGTTCGAATTCCCCATAAGACGTTATACAGCTGTTCGACCCAGCTGGTGTCCGCTTCCTGCATTTTCTTCTTAAGGCCCGTATTTGCTTGACTTTATTTAGATATTTCGCCATGAGGGGGCCTTTGGCTTGATACATACCATTTACTTGGGCAGAGACGAGCTGGGAGTCGGTGAAGACCGACAATTTGCGCCCCCAACTCCTTGGCCTGTTGTAGTCCGGCCAGGAGCGCTTCGTATTCGGCCTGATTATTTGAAGTCGGGAAATTCAACTGCAGAAAGTGTTCCATCGCAACTCCTTCTGGACTTTCTATGATTATTCCTGCACCGCTTCCCTTAGCATTGGATGAACCGTCGACGTATATCTTCTAGGGTTCTAGCGCGCCTACGTCCCTGTCCACTGGGGTTAATTCTCGCACGAAATCGGCCAAAGCCTTAGACTTGATGGCATGTCGGGCTTCGTACGTAATGTCGAACTCAGATAATTCTATGGCCCAACCGATCATTCTGCCGGCCAGGTCAGGCTTGTGTAACACTTGTCGCATAGGTTGGCTGGTCCGGACCGTGATCTTATGGGCCTGGAAATATGGGCGGAGTCTCCTTGCCGTGGTCAGAATGGCGAAAGCTAGCTTTTCCAACTTTTGATATCTTAGCTCCGAACTCTGCAGGGCTTTGCTTACGAAATATATAGGCTCCTGCCCGTTGTTGCCTTCTCGGACTAAAGCCGAGCTTACCGCCTCCTCTCCGACCGATAAGTATAGGAAAAGAGTTTCGCCTGGGTGCGGCTTTGATAGGACCGGCGGAGTAGCCAGGCATTGCTTGATCTTTCTAAATGCGGCGTCGCACTCCGGGGTCCAGTTGACCGTTGTCTGTTTCTTCAGCAACTTAAAGAAGGGTAATGTGTTTTCTGCCGACTTGGGTAAGAATCTGGTTAATGAGGCCAGTCGGCCTGTTAACTGTTGGACTTCCTTCTTGTTCCGAGGGGCTTGCATTTCCAAAACCGCTCTGCACTTGTCCGGATTGGCCTCAATCCCCCGGTTCGTGAGTAGGAATCCGAGGAACTTCCCGGCCGGCACTCCAAACGCACATTTTGCTGGGTTAAGCCGGATTTGATGCTCTCTTAATTTTTTGAAAGTTTGTTCTAAATCCCGGAGGTGCTCCTCTGGGTCGTGCGATTTGACGATCATGTCGTCTATGTAGACCTCGACGTTGTGGCCGATCTGGTCCTTAAACACCTTATTCATCATCCTCTCGGTAAGTTGCCCGGCGTTTTTTAAGCCGAACGGCATTACATTATAGCAGTAGTTCCCTCTTTCGGTAATGAAAGCGGTGGCCTCCTGGTCGTCTGGGTGCATAGCGATTTGGTTGTATCCTGAGTAGGCATCCATGAATGACAGCAATTGAAAACCGGAAGAGTTATCTACGAGCTGATCAATGTTTGGCATTGGATAGGCGTCCTTTGGGCATGCTTTATTCAAGTTTGTATAATCCGTGCAAAACCGCCATTTGCCATTTGGTTTTAACACCATTACCACATTGGAAAGCCAAGTAGTGTACTGTATCTCTCTGATGAACCCGACCTCCAGTAACTCGTCCATGTGCTGGTTTAAAGCGACTTGCCTATCCGGTGCCCTTTTTCTCTTCTTCTCACACGGAGCAGCCCCTGACGGAATGGCTAGTCTGTGACAGCAAAAACCTGGATCAATCCCGGGCACTTCGGCCGCACTCCAGGCAAAAACATCTCGGTTCTGTACCAAAAACTCTTCCATCCTTTCTCTCAGATTCGGGGGCGCTATTACCCTCTCGCCTATGTTAATCGTGTCTACATAACACTGCCGTGACTCTTTTTGGTCGCCCTTGATGGTAATGACCCGGTTGTCGCGGCTCACCATCTTTATTTTCTGATGTTTGGTTGAGACCAACATGTCCCATTTGTGGATGGTCGGTCTTCCCAGTATAACGTTGTAAGGAGATGGGAAGTCGGCCACAATAAATCTTACTCGCTCCGTTTTGAAGCATTCCTTCGTTCCAAGGGTGAGTCGGAGGTCTATGTACCCTTTTGGTGGGGACAATTCTCCGTTAAAACCGACAAGGGTGGTTTTGCACGGCTTCAAATCTTCCCGGTCGAGGTTCATCCTTACGAAAGCGTCCCATAGGATAATATCCGCCGAACTCCCGTATCAATGAACATCCTTCTAACTCGGCAGCTAACTGTGGTTCCGTGATTACCGTGCCATCCTGGTGATCGGTATTACGTCGGTCATGTCCTCCTTTGTGAAGAAGAGCCAGGGGCCGCTTTCTTCGCGCCCTCTCCGCTCTTCCTTGAATCTAGGTCGGTCCCTTACGAGAGGACTTCCTTTAAATATTTTCTTCGTTGGCTCGCTGTGTCCCCACCTCCCCCGAAGGCCCCACTGATTACATTACAATCGAACTCGGCCTCGGGGAACTCGTTTTCCTTAGGCTCCGGTTTCTGCCGCTTGTTATCCTTTCTTCTTTCAGCGACCGGGCTGCGCCGTCGGTCATCGAGTTTTCGTTTTTCTTGCTTTCGCCCCTGTGTTTGGATTACATATTGACGCAACTTTCCTTCCCTGACGAATTTCTCGATGGCGTCCCGCAGCTCATAACATTGGTCCGTAGAATGCCCCGGACTATTGTGGAAGGAACAGAAACGGGATTGATCTGTATTTGCTCGTTGCCTAATGGGCCGGGGTCTGTCGATTTCCTGCATTTCGGTGGATGCCACTTCCCTCCATAACTGGGACCAGGAAACATTTAATGGGGTGTAGTTGTTGTACTTCTCCTTTGGCTCGGATTTTGCCCGAGACGACTTATTATCAGCGCTTCTGCCTCGGCGATCCTATTTTGCGGCCTCAGGCTGGTTCTTGCCCCCTGGTGGAGTACTTCTGTCCGCATCTTTCCGCGGAGCATTCGCTTGGCGCATTTGTTCTACCTCCAGGTACTTCTTTGATCGAGTCATGAAGTCGCTAATGCTCTTGGCCGGCGTCTTAAAGAATGATTCCGCTAGTTGAGTCGTACTATCTAGGCCGGCGGCGAGAAGGTGGGCATGTACTTTCTCATTCAACCCCTGAACCTGCAAGGCGGCATGGTTAAAGCGATCCAAATAACTTTGGAGTAATTCGCCGGGTCGTTGCTTGATTTTGGACAAGATGTACTGGGACTTTGGTTGCCTCCTGCTAGTTGCGAATTGCAATAAGAAAGCCTTTGCCTAGTCATCGAATTTGGTTATCGACCCCAGAGGCAGGTTTTGTAGCCATTTTAATGCTGGCCCCTTTAGGGTTGTGGCGAAAACCCTTCTTATGATGGGTTCGCCGAGGCCTCTACATATCATGATCATCTGAAAGTCGTCCAGATGGGTTGTTGTTTCCTGCGAACCGTCATACTTGCTGAATTCGGTGAGGTTCAGCTTTGCTGGAAACCGCGCTCTGAGGATCTCGGGTGAAAAAGGGTTGCTGGCCTTGCCCTCGGCAAACCTTCCTTGCTGAGAGCCGTATGGGGGTGGTCAGGTCGACCCTTCGACCCGAGACGACTTTTCCCTTCTGGATTCTTTGGTGGAGGAGGCCACCCTACTGCTTCGGGCGCCTTTGGCATTCTCCATTGTCCTCTGACGGTGGGAACTATGGCCTTCTTGGTCGGGTTCCCAAGTTTTGTCGTCTTGGTCATATCTGGTGCTTTCAGATTCCCTTCTTCGGTCCCGCTTCTCCAGGCGTTGCAGTTGGAGAGTATAGCGTTTGTCCATGTTCTCGATGCGTCTCATCATGGCGAGCTGTCCGTTTTGGAGTGCAAGGAAATCCGGGTTTTGGACCGGGATCTCCTGATTTACGCCCGGGTTGGAGTTCAGTGGTTCGTGACGTTGTTTATGTGCTGCCGATGACCCCGTCTCGGACTCGTCCTCTTCCTCAGGTTGATCGTGATTTGGAACGCGAGGTTCCTCAAGGCGCTCTTCTGGCTGTGATAGCCGGTCCATGTTGTGCTGGGGTTGCCGAGGTGGTTGACGCTGCTCTCCGGTTGCTCGAACCATCTCCAGCTGCTTCTGGCTAGTACTACGGGTGGTCACCCTCATTGGTCACAGGAATTGAAATTTATCAGATCCCCACGGACGGCGCCACTGTTCCGGTGTGGAACACAGATGTCCAGCCGTGTATATGGGCTGGTGAGTTGGTATTGGATCTAGGTACTCTTGCTGGGTGCTTATGAGAGAAGCACACAGCCAAAGGTGGGATCACTAAACACAATAGGCTCTTAGCCGAGGGAGTGGGGTGTGTGCTCAGGGTGACGGCAGATAAATAGTCTAGGGTTTAGAATGTGTGTACCTTGGATAGCTACCTCAGTATTTATAAGTATACCTGGTGGGGGTGATCTAGCTGGGTATTCGGATAAGATCATAACCGTCTAGCCTGGATTCTCTCTAACGTCCCACCGATCTGCATCTATTTTACCGGGGTGGTTGAGATCCTCTGGATTAGCTGGTGTATCTGGAGTACGTCATCCGTGGTTGGGCCTTATCATTTATGGGCCTCGAGCGAGTCCGTAACAATTATATTGATGAATAATTCTTTTTTTGGTTGAAGTTATATTGATTAGTAATTCTAAGTGTATACAATAAGTTGATTAAAATGCAATTATATATGTGAATATTTAATGAAAATTTATTTAGGCAAAATATGAGGACACATGGGGCACTATACTTGACTTGAGACTTTAAACAAAAGGTAGGAATCATCACCAAAAAGACAAGTAATGTAAAAACAAAAGTTAACCACAATCAAAATGTAATAGCACATGGGGAAAAAAGTAAAGAGGGGGGCATGGATTTTCTATACAATTAAGTAGATTATCAATATGAGGGGCATCAATTAAGATAATTGTTTAATACATCTAATATGAAAAATATAAATAAATGGAAAAAGGAAATATTAGGAAATAATCATCTATAAATTATAATGTGAGATGATGATGATGTCACTATTTGTAACATCCCATTTTCAAAAGCGGAATAATTTTTTTTTCCATCAAAGTAGAGCATCGGAGCAAGTAAAGGATTGAGTAACTGATACAACATTAACTGTGGCGTAACTATCTGTTCATAAAGAACGGTACATTTATTTGTACATATCCTAAATATCTTCGTTTGGGTCTTCACGCGTGCTGTTTACTCTGCTTACTCTTATCTTCTGTCCTCGGGTCTCCAGACCCTAAAGCTATAGTAAGAGCTGAGGTCCAATGCCCATCAGACCTCAGGTAACGGTTAACCTCATGCTTATATAAACAATATATATGACAAATATTCATGACATTTCAGCAATAATTACTACAAAAGCCCATAACAGATGTAGGAAATACATAATCAGATATGTAAGGATATGTAAGGTAATAACAATACAATCGGATGTAAAGTTATTTAGTCTGCACTATTCACCAGTGCCACGATAGCATGTCGTGCCCTCAGCGCTAGGAAAACTTATCGGTGTTATCATGACATAACCCGTGTAAAGCTGTATGTAGTGATCTAAGCTCCATAAACTTAGTCATTGTGCATGTCTAAGACAGAGTCTCGTTCATGACTTTATGAAAGTATCCATCATATATAAATATACTATAAGAATCAGAGTCAGTGTTACAGTACGCGTCCGTACCTTCGTTGATGAATCCGATATATCTGACGGTCAGAACGTGATCACAGATATCCTATAAGGATAATATCATATTTATTAATTCATAACCAGTATCCTAACAGATATTTTAGTCACAAATGACTATTTTACCCCTGACTCCAGAAATCGCTAACCGATAAAATTTCGCCAGAGCTTCGCTACTCTGACTCTCAACTTTCAAAAACTATATTCCTATCATGTTTTTACCTCGTCAGGCATCTTTCAATGCAATGAGGCATAAAAACAAGAATAGGAATTTTATTTCCTATTTCCTAGATCTAACTAGCATTTATACTAAGAACTACTAAACAAACGACTATAACTTAAAAGCTAAGGACCGATGAACTTACCTCTTGAAGAACTTCCTCCTCCTTCTTGCTCCCACTTCTCTCTAGCTCTCACTTTTCTCTAAATTTTGAATTGCCTAAGCAATTTTGGTGTGAAAAATTCAAAGGAATGAAAGGGCTATTTATAGGAAAAGTGTATGGCACTTTGGTAGTTCCATTGAACTTTCTCTCCTCAAATCTCATCCATTGGATCTAGGGTTAGAATTGAAATCTCATCCTCACCCTCCAATCACTCCCAACGTCCTCTCTCTCTCTCTTCCCTATCCTCTTCCACTTCATTATGAGCCTTATCCCTTATAGATATTTCCCTTACCAATTGATTCCCCTACTTGATGTTCTAATTGCAAGTGCTTATAAAATCAAAAATACTTTTAGAGGTAAAGTTTGAAGTTTATGTAGTCTCTTGAGAAGTATTTGGAATATCAAGGATTATGGTTCAATTAGGGGTTTTTACTAGTCTTTTAGTCATTTTAGGGTTAATCCAAAAGTTAAGGAAATAACTTTGAAGGTAACCTACTTCAACCTAAAAATACGCTTATTCATAAAAAGTCCTTATATTTGATCTATGATTAGCATATTTCAGTACACAATTGATTTTCTATCGGTTCTCATTTACTTATGTCTTAAATTAATCCTAATTGCTTTTGAATTCTCAAAATATCTCCTCTCTTTCTCTCTCCAAACCCTTGGCTCACAACACTCCACACACTCACAACTCTCACACACCACACAACTCACCTTTCCTCTCTCCTCCACTACACTCACACACACACACACACACTCACAAACACTCTCACAAACCGTCCCCCCTCCCCTTTTTTTACTTTTTCATTTTGTTATTTAATTATCTTATATTATTTTAGAAGGAAATTCTCTCATTGGTGGATTATGCTTCACATGGATTTAGCTTTATGGTTAAATTAAAGCCTTTAGATCTAGCTTTATGAGGTTTAATCTTAACCTTTGATTTGTGTTGACTTGTCAAAGTTGATTAATAAGCTTGATTAGTGTCTTAATCCTATGCTTAGTAATCTTTTACATCCATTGTTGATCAATTATGCTTACTTGTTAGGGATTTTATGTAATCAAACTTGGTTAATATTTCTAATATAGTGTTTTAGGGGTTATTAGGCCTAATTATCAAAATTTGATAGGTTACTATATTAATTATAATTGTTTGAAACCTCTAAGATACTAATCTTGGCCTTTAGATATCATTTGAATGTTAATTAAGTTGATATATTCTTAATTATGCCCTTTTTAAATTAATTATTATTTAATTTCGAAAATTAACATAACTATAATTTTTATATCTGTATGCTAATCTTGGCCCTTCATTGATCATTGGTCTCTAATTAGGGTCATACATCCCTAATTGTGCCTTTAAAACATGTTATTTAATTAACTATGTAAGCTTTCGAAATTAATTTAATAAATGAGGATTTAATTATCTACTAGTTGTTGACAATTTTCTTTGATTGGATTAATTATTTTCTCACAACTTTTGGGTTTACTTTGGTCATTTATGCACCATGCATTATTTTAAAAATCATAGGGCAACTTATATTCCCTAAAATAAAATTGGGTTTTTGCCTCTTTAAATTCCAAGGAAAATAAACATATAAATTACTAAAATTAGAGACAACATGCTTTCCTATTTTAAATATGTATTAACTGCCAAAATATAAATTTTTGGGTATCACATTATAAGATTTAACCATTGGCTTATTTAATTTCAAGGGGAAATTTCTTAAACTAATAGTTAGTGAGCTTTCAAGTTTTGAGACCACATATTCACCTATTTTCAATAGGTATTTTATAATATTTATTATGAATATGATTTTTAGGGTATTACACTATTTCTAAATCAAATCAATATCCATATTTTACATAAATAATAGAAGAAATTTAAGAAATAATCAAATAATCGTGTTCAAATGTGATTATTTAATCAATCAATTATGAAGAAATATAAAACAATTAGGAAATAATCATGTATGAGATAGGAGACAATGATGTCAATATTTCTGAATCAACTAATCAAATCAATAAGTTTCATAAATAATATATTAAATTTAAGAAATAAGAAAATCATTTTTAAGTCTGATTACTTAATCAATCAATTTTGAAGAAATATAAAAAAATTGTAAAGTAATCAACAATAAATTATATTTATTAATTAATGGATTCAAACTAAATCCCCTAGTATTTATCATGTTCTTTAGTCAAAGCAAAAAAAAAAAAAAAAACGATAATTTTGAATTATGATAACTCCTTGATTTAGGCCACAAACCGAACACTAATTCACATTAGATGGTGTTACAGCTTTTCAATTCTTTTGTTATATTTACATTGACTATCAATGATTTCATTTTCAATGTTTGTTTCTTTCTTTTTTAAGCAATGTTGTTTTTCCTATTTTGTACTCTCGTGATAAAGATCTTCAATATTGGTCTCATCAATATTTATCAATAAGCAATACATTTGAGACTTTCAGTATAAAAATATACGAGTAATTTAAAGTAGATAAGTATAAAATAATTACATTATTTACTATGATCACAGATAAATATTACTTGTTATGCGTTCAATAAAAAAGTGCCAAATCATAAATACTAAATTATATAATAAGTATTACATACCTCATAAAGTAATGCTTTAAGATAATAAATTCTTGGTAAAATTACACTCAGGTCCCAAGGAAGGAAAAAAATTACAAAAAAGTCCATTGAAATCACAAAATTACAAAAAAGTCCCAAGGGACTTTTTGTTGTAAATACATGCATTTCCTGTTGTAAATGGTTTGAGACTTTTTTGATATTATTTGTACGGAATTAAAATCCAGGTTTTTAAATGTTGTTGTAAATACATACATTTTCTGTTGTAAATAATACATACATTTCCTGTTGTAAATGGTCAGGTGTTTAAATGTTGTTGTAAATATATACATTTCCTGTTGTAAATGGTTTGAGACTTTTTTGATATTATTTGTATGGAATTAAAATCCAGGTTTTTAAATGTTGTTGTAAATACATACATTTCCTGTTGTAAATGGTCATGTGTTTAAATGTTGTTGTAAATATATGCATTTCTTGTTGTAAATACATGCATTTCATGTTATTAATACAAATAATATCAAAAAGTCCCTTGGGACTTCGATTTACAACAGGAAATGTATATATTTACAACAACATTTAAGCACTTGACAATTTACAACAGAAAATGTATGTATTTACAACAACATTTAAAAACCTTGATTTTTATTCCGTACAAATAATATAAAAAAAGTCTCAAACCATTTATAACAGGAAATGCATGTATTTACAACAGGAAATGTATGTATTTACAACAAAAATTCCCTTGGGACTTCTGGGTAATTTTGTAATTTTAAGGGAGTTTTTTGTAATTTTTTTCATTTCTTGGGACCTGAACATAATTTTCCCATTCTTCTTTTGCACTTGCAGAAGTTTTGAAAGCTGAAAATACTACATATGAACTTCCATATGTAACGTACGGTTAGCAATAATTGTTATGTTAGATTTTTCTTTTGAACACTTATATTAGATATAATTGGATCTTGCAAAATAAACTTTAGATTATAACCCAGGATTTGGGGCTTTATAGCATCCAAAAATATTCTGATAAATACTCAGGCCCGTTTAGATCAAAGAAAAGGAGGGAATGGAAAGGAATTGAAATGAAAAGAATGGAATGAAATGGAAAATATTTTACCTCGATGTGTTTGGTTGGCATTGGAAAAGAAAATAGGTTGATAGGAAAATTTTTGTTTGGTTGAAAGAAATTAGAGTAGGAAAATAAGAGAAAATACCATTTTACCCCTTAGAAAAATATTAGTTTAAACAACACAACTCATATGCAAGAGAGCCTGAACGTGCATCAATGAGCACTTGAATGCACACTAATTTGAGTGTGCAATGCACTGAAGTGTGCACTTCAGTGTTCACTGGAGTGCACCAAAATGCACTCCAGTGCGCACACTCGGTTTGAGTGAGTGTGCGCTTGTGCGCACCCTCAAACGAGCGTGCGCACTTGGAGTGCACTTTTGGTGCACTCCAGTGAACACTAGAGTGCACCAAAATGCACTCCGAGTGCCCACGTCGCACTGTACAATCTTCCTCCTTCATCTCATCAGTTCTTGCGTCGTTTCTCGCGCCGTCATGTAAATCACCTTCTCTAATAAAAACGCGTCTTCTTCTTTCATTATCGATCGGAAAAATCTCACCCTCTCATCACAGATCCGTCTTCTTCGTCTGATTTTCTTTTTCTTTTTTCACTGTCATCTTCTCTCTTTGCCATCATCATCGTCGCCTTATTCAAAACTTTCCATGAAAGCAGGACATGGCCATGGCATTATCTTTCTCGTCGTCGTCAACGCCGCGTAAGGTGCTCGTACAGACGGACTTGAAGATAAAAGGGGTAGGTTGGTCTTCTCCATCCGTCGGAAAATGGGTTCCCACCATTTTTTTTGGGAACTGATTTCCCATGTTTAAGGGAAAATGAGCCGCAGCCGGAAAACATTTTCCTGGGAAAATGCGAACCAAACAACTGTAACCGCCAGAAAATGACCATTTTCCTTTTCCTTTCCCCAATTTTCTTTGAACCAAACGGGGCCTCTGTGATGTTCATTTATAGGTGATACCCACGGAAGCTCTCCTCAGTCCTCCCTATCCTAGAGTGGTTAAAAAGAAATCTCTATTATTGATGGTCGTAGGTGAGTGCGTGTAATAATAGCAAGGTGGCAGTTTCGATGATTCCAGTGGCGGATCCAGGAAATTAATGAATGATGGATATCAGTAGTGGCGAAGTTAGGATTTTTTGTTTGTATCTGCATAATTAGTGGGGGGATTCGGCCGTTTTTTTTTTTAGGAAAGTTTTAAATACATTAAAAAAACAAAAGAATATAAATAAGAAAAGAAAAGAATATCAAAAAAAATATTCATGAAATTAAGTGAATACTGATGATGTAATAAGAGAGACAGTTATTTTACAACCTATCATTTAGAGAAAAGTAAGGCTAAGTGCTGTTAGAAATGCTCAATAAGTTCAAGTATATATATTTTAATAACAAAAATATATTACAATAAAAAAAGTTACAATGTCATCCTTCTAGGCTTTATTTTTTGAAATTCCATCATAATTATCTTATTATCAATGCCATCAAATACATCATAATTTTAATTCCCTTATTTAAAAAAAAAAAATCATCAGAATTAAGTGCCCCCTTCTCTAACACTTGCATCCCCCTATGCCTATGGGTGATTCCATATGATAACTTATAATGTAATGAGATCTACTAACATATACTAATTATCTTCTATATAATATATCTATTAATATCTCCTAAATACCTTATCATATAATATTTAGTACTCTTTGTTGAATTATTATTTATGAATTATTATTGATAGGGAAAAACTTTATAGCCTATAGACTCCGCAAGTGTACGGGCCGTATCAAGTAATAGAGTGATGAAAAAGTATCGTTCCCACGAGGACTCAATCTAACCAGCGATTAGATATTAAATTTCCTTGTTTCATTTAAGTTGAGCGAGTCAGAAGTGTTTTGAAATAAGAAGAAAAGTAATAAGAAATAATAGTAGCAAAGACTTTTCACAAAAGAGCAAATTCCAATATCAAGAAGTACAACCTAGAGTCCCTAATCCCTTGTTTGTTTCCTAGATTTTATCCCCACTAAATTAATTTCATCTTAACTTAATCAGCTAATCTAGAGTATTAATGTCTATAAATGCCTTAGGTCCACTTATATACCTACCTTAATTAATTATGCAATGCCTCACACAACTAAATAAGATGCGTTTTAAACTGTGCTCACTCTAATTTGATTATGCGGAGCTTCTAGGTATATTCCTATCCTAGATGCAAATTAGATTAAAACCTAACTCCACATTAAATTTAAACCTAATTCCACATTATTTTATCCCAAGGTCAATTTAGGATTCCCTCTTCCAAGTTCAACCCTAAATCCCCAAAACATGCTCAATGGTGGCCACTCACTAAGCAATAACAATGAACACAGGATTAAATAAACTGAATTAAATTAAACAAAACTAATCAGTGGGAATAATCTCTAGAACCCAAACAAGTTCATAGGTTCTCTAGGTTGAAAAGAAAATTTAGCCACACATGGCTATAACAAAATCCATAATAAAAATGAGAAGTTCAGATTTAATAAAGTGAAGGGAAGAGGAAGAACACATAGAAGAGATGGCAGTGAAATTGTCCTTTGTGCGTCTGCTTCTTTTCTCTACGATGTGCTCCACGTCTGCTTCTTTTTTATCTACGCGACTCTTCTCGCTTCCTGTTCTGTCCGAATTCTTCTTTTTTCTATGCCCACCACGTCCTTTTTTTCTTTTCCTTCAGAATTTTTATGCCCCTCATTCCTTGCGTCTCTGCTCCCTTTAATAGATATTAGGTTAGGTGCTAGGGCCCACTTGTCCATTCAATTCCCAAAAGTTTCCAAAACAATGAATTGAAAATAAATCACATGATTGTCTCCTGCTTCCTTTTTTAATTCGTTGCTCCTCCATTCTCCTTTTTGTTTGATTATAAGTTTGAATTGGTGGGGCCCAATTCCATTCAATCCAATTCATTCATAGAGTCAAACTTTCCAAATCTCATCTCCATATGCTCCCTCTACGTGATCTCCTTCCAAAATCTCATATATATATATATATATATATATATATATATATATATATATATATATATGAATGATAATATCTCCTGCACAATAAAAATAGGATATGAGTAGATTTGATGTCGATTTACTCTTTGATCCTAAGTTTGATTCAATGATGGAAAAATATATAAAAGATAATTAAATAGGTATATAATATTAATGAATCCAGCTAATTATATCCTAAAATATACACCTATTTAAGTATAAAATATATACTTATCAAATTCCCCCACACTTAAACATTTGCTTGTCCTCAAGCAAAAGGAAGAGAATTCATTTTCTGAAAATTACATTGCCTATGAAATTCCTAAACAGAGAGCAGTTTACCACCACACTTAGATCATGTCATCAAATCTTATTTAAGTTAATGTCTTATAAGAATAGATCGCTAAGCCATCAGCCTTAAACAATCGTAACAATCCCTAAACATCCCATGATCAAAGGATCAGAAAGCAATAAGTCCAACCAAAAGATTAGTAAAAGAATATTATGCTACTTAATTTCTCCAGAAAAATTCAAATGCCCTCACTAAACCAAGCTTTTTATTGAACTTAATATGGATCCTTAGGTAACACATAACTTTTTTTTTTCTTTTTTTTTCTTTTTTTAACTTGAGCCGTTGTAGATCCCCTTTTTACGCGACCCTGCACATGGGTGATGCAGCACCAGTTACTCAGTTACTCCAACAGGCACCTCAAGAGGCTTTTAGCCCAACTCCAGATTACAAACTAATCTCTATTTTCATAGTCAATCTCAAGATTGCCACAAAAATTCAAAGCTTAAAGGCTTAGTTGAAACATTCTTTTCTATTTTAATTTTTTTTTTTTTTGACTTGATGATATTTTCTAAGATGGGGAAAGCTCAAAATTGAGGTCAACAAATTCTTTTCAATTGCATAGGGACAAGCATAACCAAAGAAATCATATCCCTCCCCCACACTTAAATCAAACATTGTCCTCAATGTCACAAAAATATAAAGAGTGAAAGAAACTAGTACTCCCCTGGTTTAGGCCTCTAACTCTGATGTGGAGTGTTTCCTCTGGTACTCTCCATGATATTTCAAACTTCAAGGGAGAGGAGATTGCTCAAGCGAGACTTTGCAGCAACAAGAGGAGTGATTATCTTCAAACCTGAATAGAAATGAAAGAAAAGAAAAAAAAGAAAAAGAAAAAGAAAAAGAATAATAATAAAAGATGCCAGCAAAACCATTGGGTTGCCTCCCAACAAGCGCTTGGTTTATAGTCTTCAGCCAGACTATGTCCGCAGTCTAAGTAGGCGATGACAAGTGGTGAACCAATGTTTGCCGGTTCACTTCACCACCATGGTAATGCTTTAGTCTTTGTCCATTCACTTTAAAACAATTTCCTGTTCTCTCATCTTTAACCTCAATTGCACCTTTTGTTGATACTGACACCACTCTGAAAGGACCAGACCACCTTGATTTAAGCTTCCCAGGAAATAAATTCAGTCTTGAATTGAAGAGAAGCACCAACTGCCCTGGCTCAAAAGAGCGCTTCAAGATGTGACTGTCATGCCATTTCTTTGTTCTTTCTTTATACAGTCGTGCACTATCATATGCTTGAAGTCTAAATTCTTCCAACTCATTCGGTTGCGGCAACCTTTTGAGCCTCGCTTGCTTGTGATCCATATTCAGCTTCTTGATTGCCCACCATGCTTTATATTCCAATTCAAGTGGTAAATGACACGCTTTTCCAAAACCGACGATATGGTGACATGCCAATGGGAGTACGGAAAGTCTGTTCTATAAGCCCATAAAGCATCATCAAGCTTGTCAGACCAGTCTTTTCTAGTTGGGCCCACAGTTTTCTCAAGAATCCTCTTAATTTCCCTGTTAGTCAACTCACACAACCCATTAGTTTGTGGATGGTATGCAAGTGACATTCGGTGGTGTACTTTATATTTCTCTAAGAGAGCCTTGAAATTCTTGTTGTTGAAGTGGGTCCCTTCATCAGTAATAATGGCTCTGGGGGTGCCAAATCTTGTCAAGATATACTTCTTCAAGAATCGAATCACCGTGTTGGCATCATTAGCTTGGCAAGCCACAGCTTCAGCCCATTTACTCACATATTCCACAGCAACAAGGATGTACTTGTTTCCTCTTGAAGATGGGAAAGGACCCATGAAATCCATCCCCCAAACATCGAATAACTCCACCTCAAGGATTCCAGATTGAGGCATCTCATGTCTCTTAGAAATATTACCTGTTCTTTGACATCTATCACACTTGGTAACAAATTGGTGAGCATCTTTAGACAAAGTAGGCCAATAAAAACCAGATTCAAGAATCTTTGATGCAGTTCTTTGCCCCCCATAATGTCCCCCATATGCAGATGCATGACATGCATTCAAAATTTCCTCTTGTTCTACCTCAGGCACACATTTTCTAATAATCAAATCAGCACATCTCTTAAAAAGAAATGGTTCTTCCCGGATATAGTAGGCAATATCATGCAAAAACTTCTTTCTTTGATAGAAATTCAAATCAAGAGGTAATACTTCACACACAAGATAGTTCACAATATCAGCATACCATGGCAATCCACAACTACTTACAAGCAAACAATTGCTCATCAGAAAACATTCATTCACCAACAAATCACTCACATGATCGAAGAGTTCACAATTCTTGACAAATGATCGCAATTTGATTTTTAATTCCTTTCCTATCAACTATATGCACATCAAATTCTTGTAGCAACAAGACCCATCTAATCAATCTAGGTTTAGACTCTTTCTTCCCTAACAAATATTTAATGGCGGCATGATCGGTGTGAACTATAACCTTAGCACCCATCAAATATACCCTAAACTTTTCAAAAGCAAACACTACAAACAAGCATTTCTTTTTCAGTGGTAGAGTAATTTACCTGAGCTGCTATTAAGGTCCTGCTTGCATAGTAGATAGGATGGAAAATCTTCACACGCCTCTGTCCCAACACAGCTCCAACAAAGATAGTCACTTGCATCACACATTACTTCAAAAGGTAGTGACCAATCGGGAGCTACAATGATAGGAGCTGAAGTCAATCTTCTTTCGAGTTCTTCAAAAGCTTTCATACACTCCTCAGTAAACTGAAAAGGGGTGTCTTTCTCCAAGAACTGTGAAAGGGGCTTTAAAATCTTGGAAAAATCTTTAATGAATCGACGATAGAAACCCAAGATGGCCCAAGAAGCTTCTTACGGCTTTGACATTAGAAGGAGGGGGCAGTTGCTCAATCACGTAAATCTTAGCTCATCAACCTCTAAACCATTTTTAGAAACTTTATGACCCAAAACTATGCCTTCATCACCATGAAATGACACTTCTCCCGGTTGAGCACTAAGTTTGTCTCCTCACATCGCTTCAATACCCTTTCCAGATTGATCAAGCACTCTTCAAATGATTCTCCAAATACTGAGAAATCATCCATGAACACTTCCATTATCTCTTCTATCATATCAGAGAATATACTCATCATACATCTTTGGAATGTGGCAGGAGCATTGCATAAACCAAATGGCATTCTTCTAAACGCAAAAGTCCCATAAGGACAGTAAATGTTGTCTTCTCTTGATCTTCGGGAGCAACCACAATTTGATTATACCCCGAATATCCATCCAAGAAGCAAAAGAATTCTTTACCAGCCAAGCGGTCTAACATCTGATCAATAAAAGGAAGTGGGAAATGATCTTTCCTTGTAGCATCATTCAACTTTCTATAATCCATGCAAATACGCCAACCAGTAACTGTGCGAGTAGGGATGAGCTCATCTTGCTCATTAGTAATCACTGTCATGCCCCCTTTTAGGAACACATTGCACCTGGCCGACCCACGAGCTATCGAAATAGGGTAAATGATCCCAAAGATCTAACCATTTAATAATTTCCTTCTTGACCACTTCTTTCATCATAGGATTTAGCCTTCTCTCGATTCGGGACAGATTTCTTGTGATCATCTTCCAAGAGTATCTTGTGCATTACAATTGACGGGCTTATACCTTTTATATCCGCAATTGTCCAACCTAAAGCGCCTTTGTGGCCCTGATAACTTTCAACAACCGTTCTTTTTGATCTCCAAATAAGGAAGCTGTGATGGTTTACTGTAACAAGGAGAGGCTTCAAGTAACTTCTTACATTCAACTATATGCTCTTCCTCAATCTCATCTGTCCCAAGTAGAGTAGCAGCTAACGGTTCTTTTATAGAAAATAATTCTAAAGTCTCTTGAATAATCTCATCCAACATGTCAACCCTGAAGCAATCTGTAACATCCCTAGGATACTTCAATGCCTTGTTCATGTTGAATATAACCTCTTCATCATCCACCCTCAACTTGATCTCTCCCTTTTCAACATCAATTAGTGTTCGAGCTGTAGCAAGGAAAGGTCTTCCCACAATGAGCGGTAGATCTCTATCTTCATCACAGTCCAAGACAATAAAGTCAGCAGGGAAAATAAACTTGTCTACTTTCACCAAAACATCTTCAATGATACCCTTTGGAAAAACTAAACTTCGATCGCCTAGTTGAAGTGTCACGAAGTTGGTTGAGCTTCACCCAGTTGCAATTTTCGAACACAGACGGTGGCATCAAGTTAACACTTGATCCTAGATCACATAATGCTCTTCCCCGAAACTTCTCTCCAATTATGCAAGGTATGGAAAACTGCCTGGATCTTTCGTTTAAGGGGTAGCTTGTTGAGAAGAATAGCACTACACTCTTCGGTTAAGGCTACGGTTTCATAGTCACCAAACCTCCTCTTCTTACTTACCATCTCCTTTAGAAACTTCACATATTGAGGCATCTGCTCTAATGCTTCAAGGATAGGGATGTTAATGTGTAGTTGTTTGAAAATCCCCAAAACTTCTTATATTGCTCATTTAAAGCTTTCTTTGAAATCTTTGAGGGAATGGTAAAGGTGGTACCCATTTAAGATTATCCTGGCTTGCCTTCTTTTCACTTCACCTGTTTAGACTCAACCTCTACTTTCTCTTCATCAACTTTTTCATTCACCTTCGTGCAACCTCTTCATCATCCTCTATAGTGACTATAGGATTTGTTTGATCATTAGAAACCGAGGGTTTCTTCATTGGTTGCGAATCTCGTGTAATTCCCTTCCATTTCTCAATGTAAGAGCTTTGCATTCCTCTCTCCCATCTCTACGAGGATTAGGCACAGTATTACTTGGTAATTCTCTTTGTTGTAAAACATTCACAACATTTGCAAGTTGTCCCACTTGTACCTGAAGATTCTTGATAGATGAGTTCACTTCTACATTATTAGCGTTAGCTTCTTGATAGATGAGTTTATACGCATTATTAGCGGCTTGATCTTGAGCACTCTTAAATTGAAAACTTACGAGTGAGATATCATTGCTTCTAGATCGATTTAGGTTCTTGGGTAGGAATGACTTCCTTTTCCAATTGATGAAAGCCGGAGGTGGCACTTGTTTTGTATTAGTGCTTGATGCTTCATTAAGAGTCGCTCCATATTTCCAAGAGAGGTTGGGATTTTTCGCCACCCAGAATTGTAGGTGTTTGAGTAGGGATTGTTCTGGTTGTTGCCATAGTAGTTACCTGCATAGTTCACTGGTTCCATCTGTTGAGATATCAGGCATTGTCCATTATCATGGCCATTTCCACAGTACTCACAAGGGGCATGAACAGCATTTACCCCCACATGTCTACTATTAGATCGGTTGGCTTGAGCTTCTAAGTGTTCAACCTTCTTATTGATTGTATTTAACATTGCCATCAGCTGAGAGGAAGGGTCTTCAATAACTTTATCAACTGACTTCACCAGCCTTCCGGATGTTCACCAAAATGTTGATGAAATTAGTAAGAGCGGCTCGTGCGTCCACAATCTTGTTATGTGGGAAAACCTTGATCCGAACTTTTCTTCCAAGTGTCTCCCACGAAGTTATGCCGCCTTCTTCCAAGTTGTTGAGCCATTCTTTGGCTTTCCCTTGTAGAGAGTAAGGAAAAAGCCGAAGGCGAATCACACCATTAGGAACTCCATTCGCTTGAATGAGTTGCAAACATCAAGAAATTGTATCAGATGCCGATTAGGATCTTCTGAATCGTTTCCTGCATACTGACCCTGGAGTTCAAGCATCTTAAGCATAGTCTGCTTGATTTCGAAATTGTTGGCTTGAATCTCAGGCACACTGATTCCTGATTGATACCCTCGAGATTGTCTTCCCAGGAAATCATTGATACCCAAACGATCATTTTCATCCTGAGCCATTTCTTCAGTGTCAGTCTGTACTGTTTCCTCCTCTTGGTTCTGAGGTGCTGTAGCCTCTAAAAGCTCTTGGATATTCCTTGTTTTATGTGGTGTCTTAGTAGCTTTGGATCTACCCGTCATGCACCAAAGTACCTGCAAAACCAAATAAATCTCAAAGTATCAAACTAACACCAAAAGCTCAAAAGAAAAGGAAAAAAATTATTTTTTTTTTGTTTTTTTTTTTTAAAAAAATTACTCAAACTAAAACTACTAAAGGATTTCTAATACTAATTACCAATTGCCTTGAGTCCCCGGCAACGGCGCCAAAAACTTGATAGGGAAAAACTTTACAGCCTATAGACTCCGCAAGTGTACGGGCCGTATCAAGTAATAGAGTGATGAAAAAGTATCGTTCCCACGAGGACTCAATCTAACCAGCGATTAGATATTAAATTTCCTTGTTTCATTTAAGTTGAGCGAGTCAGAAGTGTTTTCGAAATAAGAAGAAAAGTAATAAGAAATAATAGTAGCAAAGACTTTTCACAAAAGAGCAAATTCCAATATCAAGAAGTACAACCTAGAGTCCCTAATCCCTTGTTTGTTTCCTAGATTTTATCCCCACTAAATTAATTTCATCTTAACTTAATCGGCTAATCTAGAGTATTAATGTCTATAAATGCCTTCCGGTCCACTTATATACCTACCTTAATTAATTATGCAATGCCTCACACAACTAAATAAGATGCGTTTTAAATCGGGCTCACTCTAATTTGATTATGCGGAGCTTCTAGGTATATTCCTATCCTAGATGCAAATTAGATTAAAACCTAACTCCACATTAAATTTAAACCTAATTCCACATTATTTTATCCCAAGGTCAATTTAGGATTCCCTCTTCCAAGTTCAACCCTAAATCCCCAAAACATGCTCAATGGTGGCCACTCACTAAGTAATAACAATGAACACAGGATTAAATAAACTGAATTAAATTAAACAAAACTAATCAGTGGGAATAATCTCTAGAACCCAAACAAGTTCATAGGTTCTCTAGGTTGAAAATAAAATTTAGCCACACATGGCTATAACAAAATCCATAATAAAAATGAGAAGTTCATTTAATAAAGTGAAGGGAAGAGGAAGAACACATAGAAGAGATGGCAGTGAAATTGTCCTTTGTGCGTCTGCTTCTTTTCTCTACGATGTGCTCCACGTCTGCTTCTTTTTTATCTACGCGACTCTTCTCGCTTCCTGTTCTGTCCGAATTCTTCTTTTTTCTATGCCCACCACGTCCTTTTTTTCTTTTCCTTCAGAATTTTTAATTAAAATGTAATGATACTTATATTTAATTTATTTCTCTCTCTTACTTTCTCCTTAAAAATAAGGTATACTAAAAAAAAATATTTTATTTTAAAATATACTTATTATTTTTAACTAATTTTTATATTTTTTTAAACCACGTAATTTAGTTGTCAGCTTATATAAATAGGATAAAAGAGTATACTAGTCCGTCAACGTTGCCCCTTACGCAATAAGTGAGGTCATCAATTTTTTTAGACCAACACCAACAGAGTCCACAGGCAAATGGTCAATGCTATGAATCAGTCAGGGTAAATTGGGCCCACTTCAGACTCAATTTTCTTGCATTCACACTTGGATAAAAGAATAGTCTGGGTCGAAATCAACACAAGAAACGAGAAAAACGTAAGGAAATTAGCAAAAATACAATAGAAATTTGTGTATTATCTACCTAAATGTTGTCATCCGACCCTAAATGTTGTGGCAATAATTGCTCTTCTTGAATATGGATAACGATAGGGTTGCTATCCAAATGAGAATTGATGGGCATAAGTCTTAATGGTGAAATCAGTTGAAAATAATCATGTAAATTTCGTAATTGATTTTCCTTTGTCAGAACGATTGATTTTTTTCCCATATCGTACAATAGGGATAAGGTCTTGTGCGATTTTTTTGGCCGGAACCAAGGCTATGTTTGTTATGAAAAAGATTTAAGGAAGCAAAATAACTTAAAGAAGGGAAAGGAAGAATGAAAGGAAAGGAAGATTTGGAGGCTTGAGGGAAGATGATTTGTTTGGTAGGAAGAAAATAAAGGGTTTGTAGTTGATAGAGAATAATGAAACACATAGTTTACTTTCAAAATCAAAAGTATTTAATTTAAAATGAAAAGGAAAAATATTTGTTTTTTGATAAAATATATTTTAAAAAAAATCTTTTTTATCAAGTTCAAATTTGTCTAAAATATTCTTTTGCTAAGTTCGAATTTTGTCTAAAAAACTTTCTCGCCAAGTTCAAACTTATCGCATAAGTTCGATTTTATTGCATAAGTTTGAACTTATCACATAAATTTGAATTTAATTCTATTTTATAGCATTATAAAAAATATATTTTATGAGGGGTAAATATATCCAAATGAGTCATTGTTTACGTCAGAACTTGAGATTCCACCCATTTTGGTAGGATCTTATCTTCCCACATCTAAAGAAAAATTGGTGGACCCGACGAGAACTTGGGTTCCAAAGGGATTTGACACAAAAGTGTACAAACAAAAAGACTTGTTAATCTTGCTTTCTCTTCTCACCCCAATTCGGTACCAAACAGGGCCCAAGTGTTCAATGGTATTGCCTAGTAATTGCAAATTACTTTTTTGAGGAAGAGCTTGATATAGCAAGGCCATAATGCTACCCACTTGCAACGATAACGTTTTAGCAGCTTCCAAGTGGAATGAGAACAAATGAAAAAAGGCAACATTATTACACAAAAAGCAACAGTATAGAATCTCAAGGTAAAAATCCAACAAGATCATATAAGTTCTCTATCCTATTCTATTTTTTTTTTTTTTCAGATTACAGTAATTAACTTACATTCGAGAAATGAAAATAATACATTAGGGATACTGTGAAGTATGCACAAACATACAATAACCATAATTACGATAATTAATTTTTTCTCGAGTACAAAAGTGATACACTTGGTGAAACATTATCTTCGGAATTTGTAGTGAAACCAGATGAGTTTGTGTTGGAACTACAGCTTATCTGGTTTTGATTCACACCTGAAGCATTGGAGCTGCTTAGAATTGAAAATGATGCTGGAAATTCAATGTACGATAGTATGGGATAACTTGAGGGAAGATTAGGAAATGGAGTTTCAAAGTTAAGCACTTGAATTGCTTGCCTTATGGAAGGCCTACGATTTTGATCAGGATGAGCACACCACAGCCCAACAATCATGAGGCATTCGGCTTCATCGTGGTCAAAATCTCCTTCTAGTCTTGAATCAACTGCTTCAAGAATTCTCCTACTCCCATAGAGATCCCATACCCATTGCACTATATTTATTTTGTCCTCTGCAGCCTCCGAGATTATGGGTTTTCTTCCACAAACTATTTCCAAAGCAACAACTCCAAAGCTATATACATCAGTTTCTTTACTGGCCCTTCCAGTAGTGACACATTCAGGAGCCATATAGCCCATAGTTCCTGCCAAAGCTGTAGTTTGTGCTCCTTTTGTGTGGTCTACAAGCCGTGCTAATCCGAAATCTCCAAGTTTTGCATTGAAGTTGGAATCTAGCATGATGTTGCTTGACTTTATATCTCTATGAACAACACATTGTTCCCATTCTCCGTGCAGATACAATAATGCAGAGGCTAAGCCCTGAGCTATTTTAAATCTAATTGACCAAGTTAGCAAACTTTGTTCCTTAAATAGATGCGAATCTAAACTTCCATGCGGCATATATTCATAAACTAACAATAGTTCTTTCCTTTCATGACACCAACCGATTAGTTGCACCAAGTTCCGATGCCTTAGTTGACTGATAATTCTTACTTCTGAGGAAAACTCTTTCTTACCTTGTTTAGAATCCTTTGATATTCTCTTAATAGCAACGTAGGAGTTTGAATCTTTGAAAAAACCTTTATAGACGCCCCCAAATCCTCCCTGTCCAAGCTTCTGCCCATCTTTGAAATAATTTGCTGCACTTGCTAATTCAGCATATGAGTACTTTTTGGGCCCTGTTCCTCTTTCAAAATCATCACTCGTGTTCTCATCAGACTCATCATCTTCCATTTTCCTTTTGTTCTTCCACAAGAAAAACCATATAAACCCCCCAACTAAAATAAACCCTCCAACCCCTAATCCTATTGCAAGTGCCGTGTCATTTCTACTTGTTTTGCTCACGTTCAGACTTGATATTGGGCTTGGAGTGGGAGCAACATTTGGGAACTCCTCTGAGTTAAAACTCCATGTATCGATCCTCTGTGTTGCATAAACAGATCCTGTAGCAGCTGAGAAACCAAAAGTAACCCATTCAGGCAAGTACCTTGTTAGGTCAACTATATATTGAAGATGTTGCCACACAGTGTTGTTAGAGGCATCAGAACCATTAGTGAAGGAGATGCTTAAATTATGTGTGCTTGCATTGTAGTTGATGAAAGCCTCATTTGTTCCTGCTCCTGTGATATTAGCATTCCATGGCACTGTCTCATTAGATTGAATAGAATTGATATCGACACCTACATGTACATACGGAGGATCCCAGCCTTCAACGTTAGGATAGATATCAAACTCCACAGCAACAAATGGATGATCTGTTGAATTAAGAATTGTTTCTTGACCTCCAATAATCAAACCGATAGCACCTCCTCCAACTTTTGGGGGATTAGGAAGCTTTGAATTTTCAGGGGCTAAGAAGAAGGTCAACCCATCTCCATAAACAGTTCTACCCTGTGAATCAATGACGAAGGTGAAATTGGTGTCGAAATTAGCGAGTTTCCCAGTGGCTTTGTCCCACAGGTGCATGGCTTGATGATATGTGGCTCGACCTTGACTCTCCTGCGAGGATCGTTCCCTTTGGTTTTCTACTAAGTAGAGGTTTGGTTGTGCAATGGAAGCTGCTAGTTCAAGTGTTATGTTTATATTAACATCTGACGGATTGAAGCTGTCGAATCTAAAGTTTAAGGAAAAGGCATGGGATATTAAGAGGAAGAAAACTGATACTAGCAACATCTGATCCGATTTCGCTGAGAAATATCTTGCATTTGAGCTTTCATGGCAAGACGTTTATATGTAGAGTCGAACAAATCAAGAAATTAAACTTGTTAGAGTTTTTCTTTTACCACCACGGTTCATCATTTTTACAAAACTGTCCTATATATCTCAGTCTTCAATTTCCCTGGCCCACATTGACTGAAGTCATCATATCAACGTTAAGACCAACGGAGGCCACAACCCAATGCTGTATACTCTCTCTCCATGTTTTTTTTTTAATACAAAAATTTTAGGAAAGGGGTTAAACTCACCCATAATCCAAGGATAGAGCGAAGTCTTCCTTCCTTCTAGGTGATATCAATGTTGGACAGGATGAGCCGTCTATTACCCTCAAGCGTTTACCTAAGTTCCCAGGAATTAGGATGATTCTCCCAGTGCCTTAACTAACATCAAGATCAAACTCTCTCCCTTTAATGAGAGTGTTTGACCCCTTTATCAGTTGAATTCAAGGACGAGGGATCTCTCCATTTTTATTATAAGACACTAATTGTGAATAATTTTTTATTATTATTGGATTTTTTTCTTTATACCCTTATTTATGGAGTCAATATTTTTTTTAGTAATTATTACATTCTTAATCCATTCAGTATATTTCTTTACTTCCTCAATAAAATATAGGTAAAGATAAAAATATTTATTAACTAAATACTAATTTAATGACTTAACTGCGATTCTTTAACATATAAAGATCAAAAGTAAGAAGGTAGTATCTGTCAGGGTAATGAGCCCTACTTCGGACTCTTCTTTCTTTCATTTAACGGTGTAGAAAAGTCTGGGCCTTATCATCACAAGAGATGTATAAAAAAGAAAATTAAAACATTTCCTCAATTAAAAATTTCATTAGTAAATATGACTTAAATCAAAATACGGGCATTTGGTGTGTACACAACTTACAAATTTCTAGTACTTTACGTTTACAAATTTATTAAGTGATTCTCACCAATAACCTCACCAATAAATGCCTCACCAATAATTCTCAACAATAAATGCCTCAAAATGAATTATTGGTCAAAAGGCCTATTTTTGGTCGAAATTTTAAGGAAACAAAAAGGAAGAATAATTATTAAACATTAGAAAAAGTATATGCATTTATGCTCCTAGAGTAAGGGGGAAGTCGAGGGTCTGACCTGTGAAAACGGGTTTAGCCCCTCCCCTAGCAGTAAATATTAGTTTTTTTGTTGACTTTTTTATTTATTTTAATAACATATTATTTTGATATATTATATAAATTATTATAGTATAAAAATAAAAATTTAAAGAAATAGAAAGGGAATTTTTCCATCAGAAAGTTCTGTTGGAAAATCCACCAGTAATTTTACTGACAAATTAGCAACGAAATCATATCAGAAATTACTGACCAAAAAATTTGATCGTAAATATAATTTCTCAACGAATTAACAACGGAATTTCATAATTAAAATTGGGTAAATTGACCATTTTTTTGTCAGCATAGTTGATTTTTTTTTTTTCTCATTTCCTCCCATTCGGGTCAAGTGCCGTTTTTTTTTAAAGAAAGTTTAGATGGGGTAGACACTGGTACCCTACTAGAGCTAAGGCATGCCTGCAGGTTCAAAGAGCGCCTATAGAGATATTTACAGATCGCCTACCAACGAAACCCTCACATCAACCAGTGGGTATCGAACCTCCTCCTTTTTGGGTGAAGGCCGACGCCTTAGCCAACTGTATCAATCCTCATTAGTAAGTGCGGTTTTTTTTTTTAAAACAACCACGTGTTCTAGGATAATGCCTCGCAATTGCAAATTACGTGTTTGAGTAAGGGCTTCATTTCGTAAGGTTAGCTTCCTACGTCAATCTCCACTTATTTAATTCAAAAGGTGGAGAGTAATCAAGGATACCAAAATTACCATCAATCCTATGAGAAAGTTTTGAAACCTAGTCACAAAAAGAATTTTCTTCTCTAGACATCTCATTAATGAAACCAGCCAATCCCTGTGCACTAAAAGCTTCACAATATCTTTAAAGATATTAAAGGGATGAGAAGCGTCACGAATCCTAATTAACAAAGTTAATAGCTCCTATATAATCAATATATATATAATAACACATTCCTCAAGCCGACTTCTAAACGACTCCAAGAAATACAATTAAGCATGCAAAAACATAAGACAAAATAAGCCTCAGCACCGTCTATCAAACACCATTGGCAGAATTTTTAATTACAGAATTCCATTTCCCTTCTTTCCTTTATTTTTTTTGCTCGGACATTTCCCTTCTTACCAAGACCCAAACTACATTGCTTTTTCCTTTTTCAAATTATAATATTAATGGATGAAATATTACATGTTTTTTCCTTTTTCATTACAGAATTTCATTTCTCTTATTTCCTTTTTTTTTTTTGCTCGGACATTTCCCTTCTTGACAAGGCTCAACTCAAGACCCAAAAAACATTACTTTTTCCTTTTTCAAAGTATAATATTAATGGATGAAATATTACATGCTTTTTCCTTTTTCATTACAGAATTCCATTTCCCTTCTTTCCTTTTTCTTGCTCGGATATTTCCCTTCTTGCCAAGGCTCAACTCAAGACCCAAAATATTATAGCTTTTTCCTTTTTCAAATTATAATATTAATGGATTAAATTTTACATGCTTTTTCGTTTTTTATTACAGAATTTCATTTCCTTTTAATAATAACGGAATACCTGCCAAAATTCCTAAAAAGAACATTTTATGGAAAAACAAATTAACGGAAGACCTGCAAAAATGAAATAACGTGTCAAAAGAGATTAAACCATATCAATTCGAATCCATAAATATCACACACAATTTTGCAGAAATAGAACTCCAAGAAATACAATTAAGCATGCAAAAACATATGACAAAATAAGCCTCAGCACCGTCTATCAAACACCATTGGCAGAATTTTTAATTACAGAATTCCATTTCCGTTCTTTCCTTTTTTTTTTTTTTTTTCCTCGGACATTTCCCTTCTTGCCAAGACCCAAACTACATTGCTTTTTTCCTTTTTCAAATTATAATATTAATGGATGAAATATTACATGCTTTTTCCTTTTTCATTATAGAATTTCATTTCCCTTATTTCCTTTTTTTTTTGCTCGGACATTTCCCTTTTTGACAAGGCTCAACTCAAGACCCAAAATACATTGCTTTTTCCTTTTTCAAAGTATAATATTAATGGATGAAATATTACATGCTTTTTCCTTTTTCATTACAGAATTTCATTTCCTTTCTTTCCTTTTTCTTGCTCGGACATTTCCCTTCTTGCCAAGGCTCAACTCAAGACCCAAAATATTATAGCTTTTTCCTTTTTCAAAGTATAATATTAATGGATTAAATATTACATGCTTTTTCCTTTTTTATTACAGAATTTCATTTCCTTTTAATAATAACGGAATACCTACCAAAATTCCTAAAAAGAACATTTTATGGAAAAACAAATTAACGGAAGACCTGCAAAAATGAAATAACGTGGCAAAAGAGATTAAACCATATCAATTCGAATCCATAAATATCACACAGCATTTTGCAGAAATAGAACTCCAAGAAATACAATTAAGCATCCAAAAACTTAAGACAAAATAAGCCTCAGCACCGTCTATCAAACACCATTGGTAGAATTTTTAATTATAGAATTTCATTTCCCTTCTTTCCTTTTTTTTTTTTTGCTCGGACATTTCCCTTCTTGCCAAGACCCAAACTACATTGCTTTTTCCTTTTTCAAATTATAATATTAATGGATGAAATATTACATGCTTTTTCCTTTTTCATTACAGAATTTCATTTCCCTTATTTCCTTTTTTTTTTGCTCGGACATTTCTCTTCTTGACAAGGCTCAACTCAAGACCCAAAATACATTGCTTTTTCCTTTTTCAAAGTATAATATTAATGGATGAAATATTACATGCTTTTTCCTTTTTAAAATTATAATATTACAAAAAAGTGTTATGCTTTGTACACCTTTGGCAGAATTTATCATACCTTTGGCATAATATAAATTCTTTACATTTTTGGTGCAGAATATAGATTTGGAGACATTTGTAGGTTCTACCATGGTGCGTCGTGCTTCACTTCAGGACTTGGATGATTCCACTGATCGGTGGGCCGTTGTGGTTAGAGTCTTCCGTAAATGGAACGTTTATCAAAAGTCTGCCCCAGAGGAATTGTTTTGTGTTTCAATGGTCTTGATTGATGAGGAGGTATATTTCAATTTTAATACATAACTTGTCAAGATTGACATATTTTAGTTTTTAAATCCTAGCCTCCTTTTCACTTTTCTTTTACTGGTTGATACAACGGAATTATCAGTTCTTGTGTTTCAAAATTGGAATTTGATGTCTTCCCTACTGACTTGATTTGAAGCCTCATGATGATAGCGTCAAATGTTTTGGTGCTTGTCTGCATATATGAAATATACTGTTTAATTAGCTTACTGATCAGATTGCTTTCGGGTTCTGACGTAACACTACATAGGTTTTTTGCAACTTTGGTTTCTTTCACACGGGTTTCATTTTGCGGGTTTCTTTCACCTTTTCATAAACTATTTTATATTAAAGTATACAAATCTGCTCTTATCGTAAGTATTGCTAATTATTGTGTCCTCTATTTACATATGAACACAGGGTAGGACAATTCAAGCAAGTGTGCTAAATAATAGGAACCTCCTTGATAAATTTCGCTTCTCAATTGTTGAAGGCCAAATTTACAAGTTTTCTAACTTTGAGGTCACTTCAAATGTGAATCGGTATAGAGTATCTAGCCACCCATTTAAGATAGCATTCACGACTCGGACGTCCTCTGCAGAAGCAATTGCTACAATTCCAATTTATGCCTACTCATTTTTCCCTATCCCAGAAATCATGAAAATGGATTTTCGTCATCCTGTTGATAAGCTTATTGGTATGTTATAAACCTGATCCTTCATATCTATATCAATTATGTTTCAACTTTCTCATTTTTCTTTGTTGTTGTGTGGACATATGTCATTACATGGTCCTCACATGTTTTATAAAAGAATTTTAGCTTACATGGTCCTCACATGTTTAATAAAATATATGTCATTATATGATATGTATTGATCATTAATAGATATGTAGTTGAACATGTTCTGTTTTCTCTTATGTTGTTATTAGATTTGATTGGTGGTTTAAACATATATATATTTTTTGTCATGCCAAAAAATATATTTTGTTCCATTTAGGTATTATGGGAGGTGATTTTCGTCAGATACTACCAGTTATACCAAAAGGAACAAGAGGCGCAATTGTCAATGCATGCATCAATTCTTCCTACCTATGGGATCATTGCATCATTTTCCAATTGACAAAGAATATGCGACTGGATCCTTCTGCTTCAAGGACTGATCGTGATAAGTTGGTGTGGTTCTCAAGATGGTTATTAGATGTTGATGATGGAAAAATAGGGGACTCACATGATGGTGTTGAGGAAATTGAAATACCTGGTGATTTATTAATTTCAGGCTATCAAGATCCAATTCGTGCAATAGTGGAATCAACATATATAAACCTCTTGGAAAATCTTAACTCTAATGAATACTTCAATGATAGAGCAATCCTGGCTCCAACTATTGAAATGACTAATTCTATAAATGAGCACATGTGTGACATGTTGCCTGGAGAACCATATGAGTTTCTCAGTTGTGACTCAGTTTGTAAGTCAAGTGAAGATAGTGATAGTTTTGACAACCTGTATACCATAGAATTTCTTAACACTATTAGTTGCTCCGGTATGCCTCCACATAAGCTAACATTGAAAGTAGGAGCACCTATAATGTTGTTGAGGAATATTGATCAATCTTTTGGATTATGCAATGGAACACGGCTCCGTCTAACTCAGCTTGGGAAAACTGTCATTCAGGCGATCACATTAAATGGTTCACATCCAAATCAAAAGGTACTCATTCATAGAATGGACATGAATCCTTCTGAAAGCAAATGGCCTTTTCGCATGAAACGGAGACAATTCCCTATCACCCTTTCCTTTGCTATGACTATCAACAAAAGTCAAGGACAATCTCTTCGCCATGTTGGTTTATATCTTTGCAAGCCAGTCTTTACACATGGCCAATTATATGTTGCATTATCCAGGGTTAAAAGCATGGATGGTCTAAACATTGTTGTAGATGATAATAGTTGTGGCAACAAGAACAAAACAAGGAATGTTGTGTACAAAGAGATATTTAGGAATGTTAATTGATTAGAAGACATTGTTGTTAAACATTGATGAGATTTCATTTGTAATATGTACTTAGAATCGATTGAAGGATATTTATGTTCACCATTGTTGATGTTTCATTTCTAATATATAGTCATTCATTGGTTGTGATGTTATAATATTCCTTAAAGAAAAGAAATTTGCATCAATTTGAAAGCAAAATATGTTTAAATAATCTGTGAAATAATATCATCCCGTGCAACGCACGGGGGAATAAAAGCTCGTTAGGAAAAATATAAATTTTTCTAAAGCCTTTAGACCAATATAAATAATGACGATGAGTGATCCCTATTAATTCTTCTTTCATTAATTATATTTTCTTTAACTTTTTAAAAGTATATTAATGCATCATACCCATTTGCAATGACTTCGCTTAAGCAGCTTCCAAGTGGAATGAACACAAATGAAGAATTCTTTAACAAAATTTCGGTTTCTTACACGTAAAGCAACAATATATAATTTATAACACATATAATATATGTTCATTTTACATTTGTTTTATTTTATTATATTACAGTAACTTGCATACAATAAATGAGAATAAAACATTAGGAATATTGTGCAGTACGTTAACACAAACATAAAAACCGTGATTAACTTTTGCGAGAATACAAAAGTGATACACTTGGTGAAACATTTTCATCAGAAGATTTAGTGAAACTAGAAGAGTTTATAACATCCCAAAACTTAGAATTTGAGAATTTAAAATGTGTTATGGAATTAATTATGAAATAATATTTCGAGGATATAGAAATATTATGATGGAATTATTTATGAAAAATTTGGCCTTAATAAATTTTAAAGTTTATATTTAGAATTTAAGGCATATTTTCTTGTAAATTCAAGGCAATCAGTTAGGAATAATTTTTGGACTGATTATTTTAGAGACAATATTTTATGACCTAGAGAAATAAATTGAAAACAAAAATCCTTATATGAAATTAAGGTTTTATTTCGAGAATTTATTTAATAACCAAGTGTTAAGGGTAAAATGGTAGTTTTACTATCCCAAGCTTGCAAATAAATTTGGGCAAAGTCAAGTCCAATTTGATAAGTCAAAGGAAGACACTCCCTCAAACTATTCATTAAACTCATTTGGCCCACATACACAACAGACCATTCAGCCCATTAGTCTCCATTTAGTTAAACACTTAAGGCCATGAGTCTCCATCCAACGCCTCGTCCTTGGGTTTAACTGGTGAAGGGGTCGGACTTTCTCACCTAAAAGGAGGGGGTTCAATCCTAGAGTTCATCAAGACGTTAGGGAAGGCATCCTAGGGGTCTACGAAACAGTGGAAACGCTGGGAAGAGGTGGAGACATGTGTACTCTCTAACCCAGTATACTCTATGAACTAGGCTTCAAGCGCCCTGCCCTTGGATTGTGAGTGAGTCCAACCCCTTTCCTAAAATTTATTTATCAAAAAAAAAAAAAATTAGTCTCCATCCAATTTCACCGTACCACACACATAATACTCCCTCCATTCGTTTTTTTTTTTGGCTATATGCAGAACCCATTGCTTTCTTATTCACTACTCTTTTCCATTGTGGATGCCAGCCACGTATTTCCCCTCCTCTCTCATTTTACACAACATCAGCTCCCCTCAATTCTCTATTCATTCCATTCTCCAGTTTGGACACCTACACTCATAACACCAAACCTCATTTCATTTTATTATTTGCTACGGCCTCACACAGAACCGACAGAGAGACCAAGAGACCGTGAGAGAGCAGAGACGAAGAGAGTCAGAGATCACCGAAGAGAGACTGAGAAGCTGAGAGACAAGACGGAGGAAGAAGAGGTCTAGAATTTCAAATGCAACCTTAGATTTGAGTTAAGGTAAGATTTCTAAGCACTACTTTACCTCTATCTGTTCCTTCTTGTGTGTTTTTGGTGGAAAGTTGTGGCTGGAAATCTGACTTTGGATTGAGAAAAGGGAGAAATCATGAGTTAAGCTTTGAAATGAGATGGCTATGGTTCTACATGTTGTATATGAGTGCATGTTATTTGATGTTTTTGGTTCTGTTTAAAAGCATCGAAAAATAGAGAATGCATTATGAGTCTATGGTAGTGCGTTTGAAGCAAGAAAAGCCATGATTTTATGGTTACACATGAATATGAGCATGCATGTTAAATGAGAAATGCTGTTTTTGATTTTCCAAAAAAAATAGAACATTCTGTGCAAGCTATTTTCAGGAGTTAGGGTTTCATTCTTTCTGTGAAATTTTGACCTTAATATTTTTGGAGCATGTAGTTAACATGCTAAGCTTTAATTTGATTGGTAGTTTGTAAATTTTGGAGGTTTGTACAAGGATTTATATTTTTTACAAACTAGCCTATGTTTCTGGAAAGTGAAATCTGGGCAGTTGTGTTTTGCGAAGTATTTGACTGAGTAAATGAAGTTAGAACAATATAAAACTTTCCAGATACAAAGAGGACACATATAGCTTTAATTTGATAGGTGTTTTGCAATTTTTGAAGCTTTGTGCAATGAGATATTGATTTTTAAAGTTAAGTTATAGCTCTGGAAATTTCAACTGAACAATAAAGAGAATTTTGAAAAATGTGAATGTCTCAGCCATAAATTATCTTAGTGGTTATTAATATAAGAAAATAGACTTATCAAGCTTTAAATAGGAACTAGAATCACTCCATTTAGAGTTGTATAGACCAAGTTATGAATTTTCCAAGTTCCCAGAGAAATTAAAGGTTAATTTCTGATAAGTCTGAGAATAATCACAAAGTGATAATTGCTTTGGATAAGTTGTAATGTTAATACAACTTAATTAAACATTCATTTTCCCTAGTTCTAAAGATATGATTATGTCCTTAGGGCCATAAGGAGAAGGAAGGAACTTCAACCAACTCCAAAGGTTGTGGAAAGAGGAACTTGAGTAAGGACAATAGTCCTTAAAATGTAGTGAGTTTACCTTACTTGCATGTATTTGATATTATTACTTATGTGTATATGTATAATTGCTACACATGCTTGTTATGTTTAACATACTTAAATGATCGAAGCTTTGTTTATGATTATGTTGTAGCCATGACTATGATGCTTGAAGCATTAAGCATGCAGAAATGTCATTATTTTGACATGCTCTTATACAAGTACCACTACAAAAAAGATCTACAACGCCCATTTTTGGCCTGACTTATGTCTCTTTTCAAAGAGAAGTCTATGTGGGGGTAGTAGTAAAATGAGACTTTTGACGTCCCAAATGTTTTAGAACGCCATAGTTGACACTTTTAGCGTCCCAAATTTGTTTTAGGATGCCATATGTTTTTTAAAAAATAAAATAAAAACCTAGACAGATCGCAATACAGATCGACGACAATTTGGAACCAAAAATGCGATAATACCAATCAGAGATGTATATGAAAAACATGATAATACAGATCGACGGAAATCTGGAACCAAAAATATAGATCAAACACTCAGGCTAACAAATCTAACAATCAGACTAACATATCCAAAATTTCAGATCTAACAATAAGAAGAAAAACAAAAAACAAAATCCAGATCCCAGTACAAATCGACCAACCTAAAGATCGACGGCATCTCTATACAAATTGACAAACCTGAACATCGACGGCATAACAGTACAGATCGACAGACTTGACCGAGATGCTAGTCGGATGCAACGGTTCTAAGGAGGGAAGGAATTGTTGGAAATTATGCCCTAGGGGCAAGTCATTGTACTTTAAACATTTTTGTTATTTGAAGTATTTCTCCATTTAGTTATCATATCATTTGCATGTTTATAGTTATAACTGTATCCTTGGATGTATCTTATAGATTATCCTAAATGTCCCTAGTCGGTCATCTATGTGGGAGCGAATATGAAATAAGACCAGTATGACTTTGATGAGGTATGGAGATATGAATCAAAGTCATAGGTACTTGTAAGAGTACAAGGTGCTGGACCGACCCACTATGAGAAAGTTGCATGGATTAAGTCATAAGCTTTTCTCATATATAACCGCGTCACAATGCCCTTTGACCTGAGATCATTATGGATTCCTACATGATGAGTCGCTGATCTTTGACCTAGTCAAAAGTCACCTTTGACCGGGTGATGATAAAGGCTTGGATCGGGATCAGTGGTTTTCATGCAGAGGAATATGAATGGTCAAGATGGAATTTTTCCCTCACATTTGTAGAGAGATAATAATGGGCCCCTCGATGAGTGAGTCTGAGAAATGTATGACCATACTACGCTGGAAAAGAGTTTTCATTTCAATTGTTAGACTACTCAAGAATCGAGAAAGTAATGGTCAAGAATAGGAAGTTGACATTATCCATGCCTCATCCTTGACCAAATTATCGCGTGACAAAAGGGACGTGACATGGTTGTATGAAAGGTTGTATCGTATCATCGATCCCCAATTGAATTGGGTAGTCGCAATGTCTTGCTAGAGGTCGCTTGTGACTTGTGGGCTAATACAGTATTGGCTCGCTGCCAATCTTATGTGGGCCTGCAGGGTCGCACACAAGAATAGCCCAACACGAGCAAAAGTGTTCAGATTCATTGAAAATCTTATATATGTCTAAGATTTAATGAATATTGTGTGTGTGTGTGTATATATATATATTATTAAATTCAAAAATAATAATGAGATTATTATATAGTATTTAATTTATTTGATAAATTGAATAACTATAATAAATTGAGACATTGTATCTAAGATTTAATTTTTGAATAAAGATATAGTATCTCATATTTAATTGAATTGAGATATAGTATCTCAGATTTAATTAAATAGATCTCATATTTGATTTATAGAAATAAATTAAATCGACAAGCTTTTAATGTGGATTAATTAAATAGATTAGATTAGATCTGTTGGACAGATTTAATTACTATATTTAATCCAAATTTGAAATTCAAGGATTAATTGATATTAGTCTTGAATATTTTAATACGGCCTAATTAGGGATTTAGAAACTCTATAAAGAGATATTGATCTAAGTTGTATTAGAAAAAAAAAAAACTAACAAGCCTCGAAAGAAATCCTAGAGAGAAAAACGAGAGACACAAAGTAAGAAGGCGCTAGCACGTTGTCGTACGTGTTAGAGAGCTGTTCGGTGTGGATACTGGTAGAGGGAGTGGATTCGTAGAGTCGGCTCCTAGAGATTGATCGAGCAAGAAGGTGTTAGCCCACGTGTCCGGGAAAGAACGCACACGAGTTTGTATAGGTACGGTTTCTAACGAACCTTGATTTAAACGTCGTTGAAAGATCCTCTCTTTGGGATTCGTAAAATTTTAAATGGATGAGATTCCTTCCGCTGCGTGTACGGATCCCAACAGGAAGGAAGGGGTGATTCGAGCTGTGATAGCGAGCGGAATGGCAAGGTTCATTCTACGCTTGATCTGAGCTAGGATGGTGATTGAGAGACGACGAGCTGCGACAAAGTCAAAAAGGAGGGACGATGAAGACGCTGAGCGAGATGGTGAAATGAGAGAATGAGATCGAAGGAATGGGCTATCATTTGACACCCAAACCAAAAAAACAAAATTAATAAAAATCACATGATGGGCTGACTTTGGCTACCTAAAAGCATTTTAGGACACCAATTGAAATGAATTTGGCGTCCTAAATTATATTTAGAGACCGAGAAATCTTGTCTTTGGCATCCTAAAGCAAATTTAGGACGCCATAAACATTGTTTTGGTACTAGATAAAGCGCTAGGTTCACTTTTGACATCTTAAATATAAATTAGAACGCTAAAAGTCCCTTTTTAGGCATCCCAATTTTAACCAAAAGTAACTTTTTGGCGTCCTTTTTCAAAATTAGGATGTCAAAAATCTCTACATAATTACAAAAATGCCACCGCCTTTATTTTTACTTCCATTTTTCAAAAAAGGACGTCCCTTAGGGAAGTAAAAATCATTTTTTGTAGTAGTGAAGGCAAGCAGTGTTGTCAAAAACTAGTGTAAAAACGTAAAAACTTACGTTTCTTACATTTTTACTAGGGTCACACGTGCTGAAACGCAAGTAAGAATTGTCTTGAGCAAAAACTAGTAGAAACTCTGCCCAAACACATAAAAACTTACGTTTTTATAGTTTTTACCATTTTTACTTTAACAAAAAAAAAGGATAAAAAGTTGAAAACCCTATTTCCATCGTGCATCATGGATTTGGGATTACTGGATATTTATATATAGTTTTTAATGTATTTTCATAGTTATAAATGTAAGCTTTTAACGTAATTTTTTTTACCATAAGTTTTTTTTTAATGTTTTATATAGTTATATGACTTATATCTTTTAAATGTGAAGTTGTTCATTAAATTTTGAGTAGTGATTTATGATTTTTTTTTCCCATGTATATATATATAATTTTGAGCTCTGACCTTAAGTAGTAAAAAGTAGAGACTTTACGTTTCATGTCATTTTTACGATTTATGTTTCTACCACCCTCTTCCGTGTCTACGTAGAAACTCGATTTTGACAACATTGAAGGCAAGTATATCATATACTAGCATTTATCTTGCATGTATTGTTTGGTATTGGCTACTACTGAGATTCCTCATAATCTCACCCTCCACTACCAACTAATAGGTAGGTGAGCACATGAGAGAAGTATTGCACAAGGTTTAAGGAGGGAGCGTTGCTTGAAGACAGCCAAACAGCAGGATAGTTGAAGAACCGAGGAATGAGAGTGTTTAATGTTGTTTTTAATTTACACTGTTTGTAATGAAGGTAAACGTATGTGAAGAGGTATAAACCCTGTGAATACCCCTGTTATGTAATCAAAAGTTTAAGTTTGTATCAAGATATCGAACTATTTCTGGTTTTTCCCCACAACTGCATATGAGCTTCGTATGATTATGGTGAAAAATGTCGGCAATCGAGATAGGTGTGAGAGAGTTAGTGTTGGAACTAAAGCTAATGTTTTGGTTTTGACTTACCTTTGAAGCATTGGTGCTGGGTAGAATTGAAAATGATGTTGGAAATTCATTATATGTTGGTATGGGGTAGCATGAAAGAAGACTAGGAATTGCAGTTTCATGGTTAAGCACATGAATTACTTGCCTTATTGTGTTCCTGCCAAAGCTGTAGTTTGTGATTCTTTTGTGTGGTCTACAAGCCGTGCTAATCCAAAATCTCCAAGTTTTGCGTTGAAGTTGAAGTCTAACATGATGTTGCTTGATTTTATATCTCTACGAACAACACATGTTGCACATATATCATATTCTTCATGCAAGTACAAGAATGCAGAGGCCATGTCATGAGCTATTTTAAATATAATTGACCATGTTATCAACCTTTCGTCTTTGAAGAGATGAGGATCTAAACTTCCATTTGGCATGTACTCATAAATTAGCAATAGTTCTTTCCTTTCATGGCATTAACCGATTAGTTGCACCAAGTTTTGATGCCTTAGTTGACTGATAATTTTTACTTCTAAAGCAAACTCCTTTTTCCCTTATTTAGAATCCTTTGATATTCTCTTTATGGCAACATATCGATGCCTTAGTTGACTGATAATTTTTACTTTTGAAGCAAACTCCTTCTTCCCTTGTTTAGAATCCTTTGATATTCTCTTTATGGCAACATGGTAGTCTAAATCTTTGAGAAAACCTCTATAGACACCCCCAAATCCTCCTTGTCCAATCTTATGCCCATCTTTGAAATAATTTGTAGCACTTGCTAGTTTAGCATCTGAGTGCCTTTGGGGCCCTGTCCCTCTTTCAAAATCATCACTACTCATGTTGTCATCAGACTCACCATCATCTTCCACTTTCTTTTTGTTCTTCCACAAGACATACAATACCACCCCACCAACTAAAACCAACCTTCTAGCCCCTAATCCTATTGAAAATGTTGTGGCATTTATACTCTTTGATAGATTTGATATTGCGTTAGATATCAAACTCAACAGTAACAAAGGGATTATCTAATGAATTAAATATTGTTTCTTAGCCTCTGATTACCAGACCCAAAGAAACTCCTCCCACTTTTGGAATATTAGGAAGCTTTGAATCATCAAGAGCTAAGAAGAAGGCCTTTCCATCTCCATAATTTACCTTATCACACTGTGAATCACTCACAAAGGTAAAGTTGGTGGTGAAATCTTGTTATTGTAGCTTACTAATCGATGGATGTCTCGAAAGGCATAGCTGATTTTTCATATGATGTTTTGTTAACACCTTTGAAACTGGAGAAACTAAAGTTTAAGGAAAAGGCATGGGGTGTCAAGTGGAAGAAAATTGATACTAGCAACATCTGATCTGATTTGACTAAGAAATATCTTGTGTTTGAGCTTTCATGGCAAGATGTTTTTATAGAGATTCGAACAAATCAAGAAACTTGTGAGTGTTCGTCATGGTCACAAATGTTATGGGCCCAACAGGTAGCACTGAAGATAATTGGCCACGATGTAGCACACGCGTCAAAAAGCCCTCTCAAAAGTTGAGGGAAATGGATGAGGAATACGTTATATAAGACGACAAATGAAACAAACACTGGGTGTGGATAATGATTGGAATCTTCTTTCTCTTTCTGCAAATTGATCCCTCTCCCCTTGCTGTTATTTCCATTTTCAGCTTTCTGTTAAGCTTTTCAGACTTTATACATGCAATAGTTGCTATGTATCAGATCCTCTGAGCATATTTGAATAATACAATACTATATACAATAGAAATCCATTCTTTTTTTCTTATTCATTTTACACTGAGCTTTAAACCATTACATTTGGTGCTTTTATCGAACCTTTTTCATAGCAGAAAATACGCGTCTCAAAGAACTTGAAGTAGATATGAAATGGACCAATGAATTCATGACAGAGGCTCAAGGTCGCTTTGATTAGTTCAACTCTGTTTTAAAAATCATGGCGGGGTCCTTGGCTGATATCAATAAACGCTTGGATATCCTATCCGTTGCGAGTCAAGCCAGTTTGTCTTCCATCGTACAGCCCGACCTATCGTCCCCTCATCCATATTTCGTAATACCTCGCTCTGTCAAAATGGATTTTCTCCATTTTGATAGTAGCAACACTTTGAACTGATTATTCAAAGCCAATCAATATTTTAAGTACTATGAGATTGTTGATCCCCTGTGCCTGGTCATTCCTTCGGTTCACCTTGACGGTGATGTTCTACCATGGTTCTAAATGCTCAACAAGGCTCAACGGATTCCGACTTGGTTTGCGAAATATTCATATATGATCTAGATACCTCATATCATCACTCATTACTATTCTTAACTATGTTTAATCAATTTGTTAGTGAGTTTCAAATGATTAAAATGAAAGATTAGAAGCAAATCTCAAAATCTCATATTTGTGTCAGAACATCGAAAGCTGTGCAAAATTTCTAACGGCTAGTTCCAACTGATGTCCAACGGTTACTATTCACAATGGTCATATTCTCAACGTTCTAATGATCTTCATCTATAAGTAGAGACACATTTAAGTTGAAGAAAAACGAGGGACAACAGCTTACACTGTCAAAATGCCAAATTTCTGAATCCAACCTTTTTCTTATACACATTATGTTCTCAATGCTTATATAATTCATCATAGAGAGTGAAATGATTTGTACTTCAGTGTTTATTCATTCACTTCTAAGAGAGAAGATTCATTGTAATCATTTTATCTGAGAGTTACTCAAGATTGGGTAATCTTGAGTGGGAAACAGATTGTAACCTTACATTGTGTAAGGGGGAGTATCTCGGTGAGAGATTTGGCTTCACAAGTGCCTGGGTGAACTTGTGGGTTTGTAAAGGCTTCTCTTGTGCCCGGATTAAACAAGAGGATAGTGGATTGAAAATCTCAAGTGGAGCTTGGGGACTGGACGTAGGTCAAGGATTGGGCCAAACCAGTATAAATCTCTGTTTGCATATTCTCTTCCTTAATCTCCTATATTCCCAGCATATATGTTTGAATGATTGTTTATCACTTTATAAATTAGTATTCTCATTAAAACTACTTTTAGTAAGTTGTGAAAAGATTTTTAAAGTTCCAAATTTTTAATCAGACACCCAATTCACCCCCTCTTGGGTGACAGCCAAGTCTTACAGTTCTCAAACTTGTTATTCTAGGCGCTGCCGCTCCCACAGCCTCTTATGCTCTTCGCCTTCAGTTCAAGTTAGCTGCCGCTCCCAAGGCCTCCTCCACTCCAATTGTTCCTCAGATCTGTGAAAGACAGAAGCGGATCTGAAGAAATGCCTGCCAGAGCTCGCAATAGAGATTATGGGAGCGATGATGATGGCGGCATGGTTCCACCGGATCTAAAGTAATGCTCCACTCCCATGGTTCCACCAGATCTAGTTTTTTTTCTTGATTTATAATGCATAATGGGTGCTGCTCTGTTGTACATTGGTTTCTGATTTTGTTTCACTTGAGCTCATAGAAATTTCTCAAATATGAAATTTCTCATATCTATTCAGCACCATTTTGGCATTCAAGCCTAAGTCAAACGTTTGGGTGCTGCTCTGTTGTACGCTTGCACCATTCCGGCATTCGTCCGTTTTAGGGATTTTTTAAAAAAAAACATTAGGTGTCCTAAATTTAATTTAGGACTACAGTTACCCAATTTTTTGGGAACGGTGTAAGCTCCACTTACTACGCCTATCAGATAGGCGCCACCTTGAAAAAGGGAGTCAAAAGTGCCAAAAAAACAGACGTCGTAACCCTTTTTTGTAGTAGTAACCTTGCCTTAAATTCTTTAACCTCTAAGAACTTCCCATTCAAGTAGACCTTTGTAGCATGAAAAGAGCTGTAAACCTCCGGTTGACTTGAAAAAAGTACATGAACAATTTCAAATTGAAAGCATTTAATCTCAATAAGCAATAGTACATAAGACATTAATGCTAACAATAAAACTAACCCTTTTCATCAAAACCAATCCTTGCAAGATTTGCAAACAAGACTATTGGCTTTTGTATAGCATTAAAGTTATTCATAGAGAAATTCAAAGCATAATCATCATACAACACCATCTTAACAATATTCTCCTTTGCAAAAATACAAATTATTGCTAATTAGTAATGCAAAATATCTAAATAGATGAATTGTGATGCTTTCAAAAGGGGCAATAGAGTATTCATAAAACCGTGGCAAAAAATAGCAAACACATGAGATGTGTACCTCTCATCACCTAATATAAGTCTAATCTTATTCTTAACCTCAGCACTTGAATGATATTACTCTAAAGGGCCAATGCTTATGATAAAACCAATGAACTGTGTGAAAGAATGTATAAGTTTATTAGGGAATGCAATGAAATAAACAACTCAGTAAAAAAATCTACACACCAAACAAATACATTATATGATTATGAACAGTTTGAGTCAGTATGTCTTTAATGGGGAAAAAGGTGAACCCAGACAGTGGTATTGCAGCAGCCTCTTCTTTCACATAAGTGGCAAAATTAAAGAGCAACATAGACTTGTGCTTAGCAACCTTATAATCCTTCCTATTAGGTATGACCTCCAGATTTGCAATAAAATAACAATGGCTTTCCACCTAGTCTTTCTCATAGTGCTTGAACATTGACTTAGCTTGTTCATAATTGAAGCTTGGATTTTATCATCCTTCAACAAAATGTGTAAAACATAAAACTTGTAAGGAAGCTAAAAAACATGTCATAAATAGGAACGTCATCAAGTTCAATAGTGGGGAAGGTTTCAGATCATATAAGAGATGCTTCAACATCCACTTAACCCTTATCTTTTGAAAATATAGCAAAGATATACAAAATGTTTGAACTAAGCAACTCACCTCTTTGTCCATCAGGAGGAAACATATAGCATATAACTAAGTTGGTGAGTCCTTCTGATAGCTATTCCACCTTCTCAACGCACAAACAACAATCCTCCACATATTAGTGCTATCATCAATATCTTTAATCATTGAACACTTCCTATCCGCCATTGATGAAAATTGATTTTGTTTACTATGTCAAAATTATACACCAAATTTGTCAATATTGAATAAGCTAGAAACTAAATTGACTTATATAGTGTACTCACTCCAAGATGGGCCTTCACTATATATCAAGTAAACTAGTTTTTTCGGCAATAAAAAATTGCAGCAAGGATTAGAATTTTTTTTATAAGAAAATATAATCTTCCTCTGTGTAATAAAAAAATCATAATAAGTCACTGTTCATACCTACTACAATATACTAACCTCTTGATCATCTACTAACATAACCATAATGCTCAAAGCCTATACTTAAATGACTGTTCATAATAAGGACTGGGTTGTGGCTGCTTTTTTCACGAAGAGAGCTCCGGCTAATGGTGAACGTCGGGAAGGTTCGTTGGTCTTGAATGAGCCCCCTTTGGTATATTTCCTGACAGTTGCATGATGAAGCAGATTCGAGATAGCAAGGATTTGGTGTTGACGTGTCAGAATGAAGAGTGTGTTTCCTTAAAAAGATAGGAGGTTGGTAAGACTCCTGTGATGGGGTCTGTCCAAGGTCTGTTCCCAAAGGCTAATGCAGCTTATAGCAGGAGTGCATAAGATCTTCCTGATTCTCTGAACGAGGTGCTAGTCAAAGAGGTAGTAGATGGCCCGTTGGCACAATGTGAAGGGTGTAGTCCTCTAAAGCGAAGTAGCCAGCAAAGTAGTCCAATCCTGGTGGAGGAAGTAAGCCCAATTTCTAATGAGGCCCAATTGTATAATGTGGAATTCCTTGCTGAAGAATAGCCTATTCCGTCTGACCTCATTCTTTCTTATGAGCTTTCTCCTATTTTTGCAATGTCTTTTTCATTGAACAAAATATGTATTAAGCGTTGGTATGAGGATGAGTCAGGCTTGAGCACTGCTAAAAGGATCATAAAACTTTCCTTTGATGACCCTGTGATTAGTCAATCTTCGTGTACCGTCAAGGCTCAAGCAACAAGAGGCAGATGCAGGAACTTCAGGGCCCTCAAGACCCTTATTCGTAGTAACACTCTCAAGACGTCTATTACTATCCCTGATAGCTCTCCATTTGTGGGGGGGCATCAATTTCCCAGAGGCTTGGATTTCTCCAGGGCAGGGTAGAGGAGATGCTCAAGCTAAGTCTACGTCTCACAATGTTGGTGATTGGGTTGATCTCACCACAGGTGCGCCATGAATATCCTTGCTTGGAACTGTCAAGGTCTCGGGGTTGCTTTAACAGTTAGAAACCTTAAGGAAGTTTGCTTCTGCAAAAAGCCCTATGTGGTGTTCTTAATGGAGATTAAGCAAAAGGCTAAAGTAGTGAGAAAGATTAGAAGACGCAGTGGTTTTAGTGAGGAATGGATTGTGGATCCGGTTGGCCATAGTGGTGGACTTGCAATCTGGTGGTCCAACTCCTTGAAGGTAAATACTCTAGCTTTCTCTCCTAATTTTATTCATACCTCTATTGAATCAAGTGATATGGATACGCCGCGTTATATTTCTTTTATCTATGGCCCTCCAATTGAAGAGGATCGTAATCTGTGCTGGCAAGAAATTCAGAGATGGGGTAGAAATATCAACAAGCCTTGGTTATGTATTGGAGACTTCAATGACTTATTATTGCAAGATAAGAAGAGTGGGGCTCAGCCACGTGCGTGGCGCAAAATATTGAACTTTAAATGCTTTATAGCTGACTGTGAGTTGGATGACTTAGGCTTCAATGGATATCGATTCACTTGGTGCAATAACAAGGATGAACCTGACACGATTAGATAGCGTATTGACAAGGCGCTGGGCAATTTCTAACTCAGGGAATTCTTCCCAAATCTCCAAATTTTCCATATTGATCCACTAGGTTTGGACCACCATTTACTGTTCTTTCAATGTCACACGGACCAACTACGAAGAAAGAGAAATTTTTGATTTGAAGCAGCATTGGCTACCCATGACAATTTTACACGTGTGGTTCATGATAGTTGGGGGAAGTTTGTTAGGGAAGACCAACCCGCTCTTGCTGGCTTTCTCAAGAGATTGAATAGATGCAGAATTGATTTGTTAAGGTAGAGCTAGCGAGAGTTTCCTAACTCTTACAGATTAATTGAATAGCTAAAATCTTAGTTGGCTAGCCTTCTCAAGGTGTTCGTAATCTAGACTCTACTCGGGCCATTACTGATATCAAGTCATCACTAGATAGACTCTTTGACCGTGAAGAGCAATTTTGGTGGCAATGTTCTCGAGTTAATTGGTTAGAGGCAGGATATAAGAACTCTAGGTTTTTCCACCTATCTACTATCAAGAGAAGTAGAAGGAATAGTATTCTTAGCATCAAAGATCATTCAGGTAATTGGCTCTTGGAAAAAGAGGCTATTACACTCAACATTACACAATTTTTCCAGGATCTATTCACCTCCGCTTCAGATCTAAATGATATGGAATCTGTCTTGGATTTCATTGATGCAAAGAAACTTCTGATATGAATTTATAGCTTGGACTCATGATTTCTAAGGCAGAGATAAAGGCTACTGCTTTCAATCTAGGGAAAGCGAAACCACCTAGTCCAGATGGGTTCTCTGGCATGTTTTACCAGTCTGCTTGGTCAGATGTGGGGGATTCTGTGTGTAGGACGGTACATGATTTTTATGCGGGTAACTCTTCACTGGATGCTCTCAATGAAACGAACCTTACTTTGATCCCCATGGTGGAAAAACCAGAACATGACTCTTACTTCCGACCTATTGGTCTATGCAACTTTGCCTATAAGATAATTTTGAAGATATTAGCTAATAGGATGATACCTCTTCTTGATTGCTGTGTTTATCAAAGCCAAGGAGCATTTGTACCTGGTTGTTGTATTAAAGACAACATTATTATAGCTCATGAGGTCTACTATTATCTCAAAAGAATGAAGACGGGGAATAAGCATGAATTTTCTCTCAAAATGGACATGAGCAAAGCTTATGACAGAGTAGAATGGAATTTCTTGGAAAAGGTTTTGTTAAACTTCGGATTTTGTGTTGAGTCGGTGGACCTGGTTATGAAATGCGTCAAATCTTTTAGGCTGAATATTTGTTTATCGGGTGATTGTGTAAGCTCTTTCCTTTCGAGTAGGGGCCTACGACAAGGTGATTTGCTTTTGCCTTACTTATTCATTCTTGTAGCTGAAGTGCTTTCTTTAATGATTAATAAAAGCCATGAATCACAGTGGATTAAAGGAATCAAACTGAGCCAGAGTTGTCTTATGCTAACTCATAGCTTCTTTGCGGACGATGCCTTCCTTTGCATGAATGTGAGCCAAGCAAATTGTGAATCTTTATCCCATATTCTTCAAAGGTATTGCAATGCTTCAGGTCAAATTATCAAATTTAGAAATCAAGTATTTTCTTTTCATGTAATACTCCAAATTCAGTCAAGACTTTGGTGGGATCAATTCTTGGTATCTCATCATCTAAGGACCCGAGGAGATATTTGGGTATCCCAAGTGTTTGGGGTAAGACTAAGAATCAAGCTTTGACCTATATCCGGGAGCGTGTTATTAATAAAGAGCAAGGATGGGGCTACTCTTTTCTCTCCTTCGCAGGGAGGCAAGTGATGATCAAAGCAGTTGTGCAAGCATTCCCAATTTACCCAATGCATTGTTTTAAATTCCCTATTCATACATGTAAGGAATTGAACTGGATCATTGCTAATTTTTGGTGGGATGGCACCACTTTCAGAAGTCGCCTACATTGGAAGGCTTGGAATACTCTTACGGTTGATAAAGGCCATGGGGGCATGGGATTTTGAGACTTGTTGATCATGAATGACGCTTTGTTGGCAAAAACGACATGGAGACTATTGATGAGACCCAATGACTTGTGGGCACGAGTGCTCAAAAGTGTTTATTTTCCTAATGATGAGTTTATGGATGCCAAGAAAGGGCATAGGGCATCATGGTGTTGGTCAAGCCTCATTGAGGGTAGGGACTTCATGAAGAGTGATCTAAAATGGGATGTGGGGTCGGGGTCTCAAATTAGGATTTGGGAGGATAAGTGGGTACCGGACGTGGACTTTCCAGCCAAGTCGGTTGCCCCTCAAAATTATTTTGTCACTCATGGGAGGGTCTATGATCTCATTGTAAATGGGAGTTGGGATCTCTCTCCTATAGTTCAGTACCTCTCGGTTGATGTTATACAGGCTATCTACAAAATCCCCATTTCTTGCAATGGGTTGGAGGACAAACTTTTCTGGACCTACGCTAAAAATGGCACATATCTGGCTAAATTGGATTATTTTATGGAAAAAGAGAAGAGGTTGGTGTGTGATGCTAGAGCAGGATCCTCTATTATTATTCCCTCCACCGCTTGGAAGGAAGTTTGGAAAATCAAGACGATCCCTAGAGTTCAACAATTCATTTGGCGCATCCTTCATAATGCAATTGCCACCAATGCTTCATTACGCCATCACCACCGCTCCAACACAAGTTTATGCCAAATTTGTGAAGAAGCTGAGGAGAACCTAGATCATTTATTCTTTAATTGCCCATGGACACGTTGTATTTGGTTTGGTAGCTCACTTTTAAATTCATTGATGGGAATGTAGTACAAGGAAGAAGGAAAAATGAGTTTTAAGTCTCCTTACACACGAAAGGAATCTATATGGAGTGATTTTTTTTTTTTGAAGAATAAATATGCATGTGAACCCGTGCACACACAAAAGAAAAATATGAAAAAGAGAATATAGGGTCAGAGAAATTGCATTGAAGGAAATGCTTGTGATGTAGAGTAGAGTAGGATAATGCGCAAGTCAAGGAACATTATTTAATTTCAAATCTACAGTAGCTATGTGATGGCAAGAGAAAAATAAAAAAAGTTTAGAACCTTGGACAGATGAATGAAAGAATACAAAAAAAAGGTGAATGATAAGGTTATAAGACATCTATCAGTCCATTTACGAAAATGGGAGAATGAACATGAAGAGTGAAATGAAGAAAGGAGAACCTGTTTCAAAGTTGCGGCACATAGGAATTTACCGAAAAGTAAAATGAGGGAAGGAGAACCTAGGGCTGTGGGAGAGCTGCGGCGCCTAAGAATTTACTGAACAAATGGGATAGGGTAATTATAATGGAAAGAATTAGGGTTTGACCCTTAATATAAAATAATATTTATTTATTCTTTTTCTCTTATCTCTTTCTTTTTATTTAGATATAGATCAAATTATTTCATGAAGATATTTCCTCCACATATTTTCTTTTCCTTATTATTCTTATCAGTATCATTTATCATTGTTAATGAATCAACTTTATTAAAAATTAATAACATATTATTATTATTATTATTATTATTATTATTATTATTATTATTATTATTATTATTATTATTATTATTATTATTATTATTATTATTATTATTATTATTATTATTATTATTATTATTATCAACTCTTAATTTTTATACTTCTAGATCTTCTCTAAACCCAGATTATTTAATAAATCATATCCTAGTAGTGCTTAATTACTATTAGAAAAATTGGAATGTTACACTATACGCTTAGTGACATTTTGGGTACCCTGGGTACAAGTACTATTGGATGGAGGCAGCTCGGACAATTTTGTTCATCCTCGAATTGTCCATCATCTTAGTTTGCTTATTGAATATACCGATGAGATCCCTGTACTCGGTGGCATCGGCCAGATTTTACGCAGCAATGAGATTATCACCAAGGTGCCCATTTAGATTTGCGGCCATACTCTGACTCTAAGCATGTTTGTTTTCCCCATTGCCGCTATTGACGTGGTCATCGAGGCTGCTTGGTTGGCGACTCTTGATCCACATGTCGCTGATTATAACACAGCTACTGTTAAATTCCTTGAAAACGGTCAGTTTGTCACCTTAAAAGGCTATCAAGGTACGTCCGTGGATCTTACATAGTGCCATCATCTTCTACGGTTACGTCAAATAGATGTCGTCGCCGAACTCTATTACCTGGACGTTGTTGAAACCACCCCATTTGTGAAGGCTTTTCTCGATGACTTGCCCTCTTCTATGCTTCAAGTCCTACATCATCATGCTTAGGTATTTGCTACACTAGTGGGTTTACCCCCTGTTCGAGGTCATGAGCATTGTATTGAGTTGCACCCAGGAACAACATCTATCAAAGTTTTCCCATATCGTTATCCTTTCAGTCAAAAGGAAGAAATTGACCGACTGGTTATTGACTTGTTGGTGGAGGGGATGATTCAACCCATCATGAGTCCTTTTTCGGCTCCCGTCTTACTGGTGAAAAAGAAGGATGACACCTAGCGTTTTTTAATTGACTATCGCGCATTGAATGCTGTTACTATCAAAGACACGTTCCCCATGCTGATGGTGGACGAGCTTTTGGATGAACTGCACGGTTCTTGTTTCTATTCTAAACTTGACTTACGTTTTATCTATTACCAGATACTTATACGTGAATCTGATCACAAGAAGACAGCTTTTCGGACTCATCAAGGGCTGTATGAATGGTTGGTCATGCCATTTGGCCTCACCAACACACCAGCCATGTTTCAAGCACTGATGAATTCTATCTTCCAACCATTTTAAAGAAAGTTTGTGCTTATTTTTTTTCGATGATATTTTGGTTTATAGCTCATAATGTGATGCTCATCTGCAACACATTGAGATAGTGCTAACTTCGCTGTCTCAGCACAGACTCTTTGCTAAAATGACTAAGTGTGCTTTTGGCCGCCGTAAGATTGAATATCTTGGACATATTGTGTCCAAATCTGGTGTCAAAGTCGATCAGTCCAGCATTCAAGCTATACAGTCCTGGCCGCCACCGATCAACATTCGCCAACTAAAGGGATTTCTAGCCTAAGTGGCTACTATCATCGTTTTATTCGTAACTATGCTAATATTGCAGACCCCTTAACCAATTTACTGGGTACCGACCGTTTTCACTGGACCCATAAGCAAACTCTGCTTTTACCATTCTCAAAGACACTATGAGCAACGCCCCTGTATTGGCTTTACTCAATTTCATTAAACCATTTGTTTTGGAAATGGATGCTTTAGGTGTGGGTATTGGTGCTATCCTAAGCCAGGATAATCACCTAATCACATTTTCCACTAAGAAACGATCTCCCCAGCTGCAAGCGCAATCCACCTATGCTCGCGAACTTCATGCTATCACTGAGGCTGTCTCTAAGTTTTGACACTTTCTCTTTGGCCACCATTTTACGATTCGCACAGACCTCGCTAGCTTGCTACATCTTTTGGACCAGTCAATCCAAACCCCAGAACAGCAAACTTGTCTTCCCAAACCAGGGGCGGATGTACATTGTTTTCTATGGGGGTAAGTGAACCCATAAAAAATTTTAAAAATATATATTTTGTAAAGGAATCTTATTACAATTGATCTGGTTGGATTAATTGGTTAAAGCTTTCGCCATCTGTGTAAAGGTCCCGGGTTCGAACGCCTTGGTTATCCTTTTTTCCATTAGCTGAAACGTTGAGGGGGAAAGAGCTTCAATTGTGAGGTATTTTATTACCTTTTTTTTTTGGGCTGTCATGAGGAAAATCAGAAAGATAAAATCATCTTTTTTTTCAAGTTGGATTTCATTCTCTTTTAATGTTCAATTGTATCTGGAATTTAAGAATTTTGCATTTATTAATGAATGTAAGGATGATCAAGTCCTATGAGTTTGTTTTTATGCATTAGGTGGTTTGGATAATACTATAGAAAACATGTTTTCCCTTTTGGCAAAGATGCTTGGTAGTTTATGATGTATAGCTTGATAATTAAGAGGCATGTTTATTGGGTTACTTTTGAATGCCTATAAGGTGTTTGATGAATTGTGTGAAAGAAGAATGAGACTTGAGAGTTTTGTGTATAGCTAAGGCATAGGGAGGGAAGTTTATTTAAACATGTTCCCTAATCTTGTCAAACTTTTTTCCTTCCAGAAAATGTCAACGATACAATCTTAATGCATTTAAAACTTTCCTTTAAAAAAAAATTTCGAGGGCAGCTGTGGACTCATAAACTCTAAATCCTGGCTCCGCCACTATCCCAAACTATCGGGTTATCGTTTCAATATTGAATACAAAGCTGGAAAACATAATCAAGCGGCCGATGCTCTGTCTCGACTTAACTGTTGTATGGCCTTAACCACTATTGATGATTCATTTATGGACTATGTATATGAGCAACTCCACACATCGGATTGGATTGCAATTCAAAAAGTCAAATTACTTGACGTGTCCCCTGGTGCTTCACGGTTTCATGTTTGCAACTCTGATTTGTTGTAGAAAAACCGCCTCCTCATTCCCCTAGATCATCCTGAATTAATTAATCGCATCCTACTTGAATTCCATTCATCTATATTAGGTGGACATGCGGGTTTTCTAAGAACATTTCACCAGGTTGCTGCACTTTTCTTTTGGCCCAAAATGCGTCGTGATATTCATAGGTTCGTCCGTACTTGCTCTGTGTGTCAACAGGCAAAGGTTTCTCAGCTTCACCCAGCCAGCTTACTCCAACCTTTTTCCGACGCGAATTTGGGAGGATATTGCAATGGACTTCAATACAGGGCTTCCTCTAGTCAAAGGCTCTTCAGTTATTTTTGTTGTCATTGACCGCTTGTCTAAATACGTGCATTTTATGCCATTATCCGCCAACTTTACTAGTCAAATAGTTGCTGATTCTTTTTTAACGAATATTGTACGTCTGCATGGGATCCCACGCTCCATTGTGTCGGACAGGGATCATGCCTTCACTAGTTCATTTTGGCGATCTGTTATGAAGTTACAGGGCACCAAATTATGTCTAAGCTCTGCGTATCACCCACCGATGGCCAGTCACAGGCTGTTAACAAATGCCTTGAGATGTACCTTTGCTATTTTGTTCATCACTATCCTCGTCAGTGGTTATCTTTTCTTCCGTGGGCTATGTTTTGGTATAATACTTCATTCCATTCGGTTATCGGCATGGTTCCCTTTAAAGTGGTATATGGACAATATCCCCCTCCCCTGCTCCGGGCATCGTCATTGGAAGACACTCCATTCAAAGTTCACCGCCAATTAGAACAACGTGACGATTCAACCCTTGACCATTTGGTTCTCTCTTTTTCTTTTCATGAGATATCACCCGCATACTAGCAGCAGAAGATTATTCTTTCTTGAATATTAATAACAAGATAAACTTCTCCTAATTAAATTTGTTCCACACATTTTCTAAGAAATTAGAATCCATATCAATTGTTTAATTTAAAAAACGAGATCAGCCTCCATCAGTCTACACTTACGTCCATCTGAGTAATAGTGCCTAGGACTGCACAAGTGTACGGGTCGTATTAAGTAATAAAGTGATGAGAAAAGTATCATTCCCACTAGGACTTAATACTTAAATTTTATTGAAGCACACTACTAGAAAAATCAATATTTGCGATGGACATTTTTTCCCTCGTAAAATGGTGATTTTTGCGAGGGAAATTAACTTTCCCTCGCAAAATTGTGATTTTTGCGAGAGAAAAATAGTTCCCTCGCAAAATCGGACCAATTTACGAGGGAAAAATTGTTCCCTCGCAAAATGGGGGAAGTTTTCCACCAATTTCCCCCCATTTTGCGAGGAGAAATAATTTTCCCTCGCAAAAAAAAAAAGGGTGGATTTTGCGAGGGAATCCTTGTTCCCTCTCGCAAAATTACTTATTTTTGTAAGGTATTGGAGTGTTCCCTTGCAAAAATTCGCAAAAATTGGGATTAAAATTTAAACCTTGGCATAGTTCGGCCCAGCTTCATTTCATTTCAGATCCGCCGTTCTCGTGAGTTTTCTCTCCGGTGGTCACCTTAGTTCCACCGTCGGCTGTACTCTTCTTCTCCCTTGGTTCCGCCGCGAGTCCGGTCACCAGAACCACCTTCCTCCCCCTCAATCCGCCCCCTTCTCCAGCGCTTTGAATTTAATGTGACTCGTCATCAATTTACCGAATCGAGCAGCAAAACCACGCGACGCCGCTTGTAAGGTTCATTGCCTCGCCTCGTTTCTTCAGCTCCGTCCTTCTATTCTGCCTTTGAAATAACTCTTTTCCTATGGTGTTCATTGGTAAGTTCCATTTTTTTGCCCCAATTTCTTCTGCCTTTTGAACTCGATTTGATGTGCGTTTTGTGTTTCCAATTGTTGTATTCAAAAATCCGAAATTCAATCTTGCACCCGATTGTGAATTCTGATAAAGATTTATTTTAAAAAGAAAATTTCCCCCCATTCTAGGGTTCTTCCCGAACATCCTCCCTCGTACCTCGTTCACCATCTTCTTCTTTTCATTTTTCGGGGTGTGTGAAGTATCTCTTCTCTAATAATTTGAGCTTATAAAATGGTTTTATATGAGATTGATGCCTTTCCCCACTTTGTTCTTGTCATGGTAGTGGTTTCGATGAATCATCTCACTATAGTTCTTTGCTTTTCCCCCTAAATTAATTAGTAGTTAGTTATTTACTACGTGGCGCTAAAAGTTGAGAACTTTGGTCTCTGTGAACGTGTTTATGTTGTAAGTTGTGTTTGCCATGGAATTTAAGCCAAAGGAAACCCGTGTTGTAATTGTAATCACTTTATGAGTAATAATGAACATGGTGTGTTAATATTTGTCGTTTTATTTTTTGGTTTGCTGCAGGAATGAGTTCATGGCACTTTCATTGCCTATGCTTTGTGAGAGTTGACGTTGTTTAAATTCCATTCTTGGAGCTCAGTACATTTTGCCATCCATCATGGAGGTACAAACCTGTGGCAAGCCAACCGATTCTCTACTTGAGAAAGTCCTTTGCATGAATATTTTTTTCGTCTGACTACTTCAAGGAGCTCTATCAATTGAAGACATACCATGAAGTCGTTGATGAGATTTACAATGAAGTTGATCACGTGGAGCCTTGGATGACAGGGAACTGTCGTGGTCCCTCATCTGCATTCTGTCTTCTCTACAAGTTTTTTACTATGAAGCTTACCGTCAAACAAATGCATGGACTGTTGAAACACCCTGATTCTCCTTACATAAGAGCTGTAAGTATGGCGCCTTGCAATTTATGTTGGCCATTTCAGTTTTGTTTTATTGTAAATACTGGAAATGAATCAATACTTTTACTTCTCTGTATATGCTGTTTAATATTGAGTTCAGGGGCAGGAAAAATTGCATCCTTGCTATTTTTTACCCTATAATCACATTAACACTAGATGTAGGCATGTTTTTGTGTTAAGCATGGCTCATCCCCTTGAGGTGTCCCTGTTGCTGCTATATGTCTTATCACATTTAGTTCAACACCTGCGATAATCACTTCTCTGTCCATCTTTAGCTTCTGTTTATGGTTTTGTTCATTTATGACTTAAAAAAGGGTACTCCTTTTTTTACTTTCAGAAATTACTGTCAATAGGCCTCCTCTCTTTCTAGTTAACAATTACCTCCTGTATTAAGTTGCTGTTACTTAGGAACAGTACTGTATGATACTGGTGTGATATATTTTATAACTACCCTAGCTTTTAAAAAAAAAAAAAAGATGTGATATGCTACCTTTGGTCCTTAATATAAGACCTATTTACCTAATTTGATTAGATTAAGGAAGGTAGTTAAGTTAATTAATATGATAGGTATTTTCTAAAACACCCTAGTCATCTTCCTTAACTCTCTCCTTCCTTCTCTTGATTATTGTTGAGGGAGCTAAGGGTAAATTAGAAAAAAATGACAAATATGGAAAATAGGTCTTATATTTAGGACCAAGATTAACTCCCCAAATAGGTTCTATATTAAGGTCCGTAAGTGGTATGTAAATTGTAACTACAGAAATTGTGAAGCTGGATTATGCATCTAACCTGAATCATTTTATACATATTTTCCTATTTGGAAAAAAATGGATTTCATTTTATGAGTTTAACGGGTACATTCATGTTTAGAGTAGTTCTGTTAGTATAAAGAATGCATGTGATATTTCAAACAGTTTTTATTTTTAATTCTATATGGACTAGGTTTATGGATTTTACTACTAAAAGCGAAAATAATTTTATTTTACGCTTCCTTTATACTTGTATGTAGAACTGCATTTACTCAACATGTATGTCATGGCTCTTGAACTGAAGTTTTGTTCCATTTTGATATTGTTGTCAAAATAAAGAGGCTGCATTTTGTTGCTCAGGAGTAATTTCCTTTTCTTTTCAAAGTTCTTGCTTTTTGCACAACATTATTTTCAATGAGATTTTTTGCAATTTTACCTTGAGACCTGATTATATGTATTTCATGTTCTATATTGTTCCTGATATTATTTACAGATTGGATTTCTATTTGAGATATGTTGGTGATCCAAAGACTCTGTGGAAATGGTTTGGGCCCTATGTCAAAGATGATGAGGTATTTAGACTTGTATATGATCTTTGGAACTCTTGGAATATTTTGTTACTTGCAGATTGTTTCAAATATTGGGCAGTGGTTTATTAGTGCAATACCAGTCAACTCTTGGAATATTGCCTTGTCTGCATCATCCAACCTTTTTTCTTGGTATGACATCTTTGGTGTAATTTTAAGTGCTTATTTGGCATTGAATTACAAAATGCACTGAGCATCATTTCCAATTCCTTGGCTTATGCAGAGTGTCAAGTGAAACTTGATTGCGACATCAACTAGTGATTGTTAGTATGTCAATGCCAGTAGAGAACTACAATTTTAAGATAACATTATTTTGGTCATAGTCATCTTGTGGCATTGGAGAAAGGTTATTCCCAGCTTACAACTCAGATGTTTAGTTGGTCTCTTTACTGCTGAGAGGAGCTTCTATTTATAGCGCTTCATCTCTGTTTAACTGGTCCTGCAGGTAGTTGGGGGTGATTTGTTGTCGTCAAATGCAAAACGCATCGAGAGAGCAACCATTGAGTCTGCTTGCAATGGTTTTCTTCTTAAGGTAAATGACTACCGTTTTATGTTGAACTCAACATAATCTGCTTTTAATTTTTTATAATGAAATTTGTTGTTCATTAAAGCAATTTTGTCTCCTAATTTAGTTCATCAGAGGACCATTGGATTTTTTGTTGTTGTGGACTAAAGGCTTACTCTGTTTGGATGCTATATTCTAATTCATTGTGATAGTTGATGTAAAATGACAGAATAATATACAAATTGGGTTGCGTGTATTTTAGTTCTTTCACCTTATTATTTGCAACTGATATGCCACAATGGTTAAAAATATGATAATTTCTCCTTGAAATCTAGGTCAACCAAGTTGGAACTGTAACTGAGATCGTTGAAGTGGTGAAGCAGTCCAAGGATGCGCATTGGGGAATGGTGGTTTCTCATAGATGTGGGGAAACTGTAGATTCTTTTATGAGATGTGGGCACTTCTCCAGTCTATATTGAAGGACAAGGGTACGGGGTTGCCTCCTGGTGGTGATAACGATACTGGTGATGATGATGACCAAACTGCTGCTGTTTAGACTTTTTTTTTTTTTTTTTTCATTTTGGTCACAACATTATAATTTGTAATATTTTGTTTAATCTATGTAAACTCTTAGGATTGTTACAATTTATTTTTATGATATACAAGTCTTTTTATTTTCTGATTTTTAATATATTTTTTTATGTAATTATCTTCTTTTTTTGATTTTTAATATTTTTTTAAAAAATAAATTGAAATTTTGCGAGGGAAAAGTGTTTCCCTCGCAAAATTCCATTATTTGCGAGGGAAACATTTTTCCCTCGCAAAATCCAGAATTTGCGATGGAAAAAGACATTTTTCCGTCGCAAAAGTGATTTGCGAGACCCATTTTTGTGACGGACCTTAATCGCCGTAAATTCCGCCTCAAACCATTTTTGCGACGAAAAATAGCTTTTTTGCGAGGGAATTTTTCCGCCGCAAAAAACAGTTTTTTTTTTTTTTTTTTTGTAGTGGCATTAGTTTTACACTTTTGTTTAAGTTGAGCAACTCAGAGTCACTAATCCCTTATTGTAATATCTTGAATTTTGGACCCTAAGAATTGAGAATAAGTCTAAAGTAGGCAGATGACTAAGTCCAGTTCGGGAAGAGTCGCAACGATGACGAGATATAGGAAGTTATGTGAAAAGAGGATATTTTGCAAGGGCACTTTGGTCATTTGATTTGGGAGATGTTTTTTAAGTGCCCTCTTGATATATTCTAAGACATTTTGCACTTCTGTTAGTAGGAGTATTTTGACCAAGAGCTCAAGGACCATATAAATTAAAGTGACAGTGCAGAAGGGCACAAAAACACCTATATGGCGTTAATCTGTTAGTAAAAATGTTATTTAGATATGTCCTAAGGTATGAGATAATTAGCTAAGCAAAAATGTACTAAAATAAGTGTGCACATGACATTTCTTGGACTGATAAGGATTTCCTGCGTTTTTGAGAAGATAGGAATGAAAAGTCAGTGTAATTATTACCTGAGGACACGTGTCACTACGAGATTAAAAAGCAAAAAGTAAGTAATGATTACAGGGGGTAGAAAAGTCAAATCCTTACCCCGTAAGACTTCATTTTCGTCCACACAAGGAAAAAGAAGGAAAATCAGATGATTTTATTCATACTCAGGCCCAAACACAAAATACGGGTCCCACAGGATGTTAACTGGTAAAAAGGGGACCAATAAGGACCAGTTATGGGCTTTATTTTGGATTAAATAAGACAAATGTGGGGTCATATATGGAAATAAGATGGCACCTGTAACATCCCAACTTTTAAAAGCAGTATAAATTTTTTTTATCAAACATCATTTCAAAATGATCAGAGTAGAGCACCAGAGCGATTGAGTAACTGATATGTATATATAAAACGCCGTAAGTCTGGCTAATTACAACAGCGGTACAAAAACCGCGTGGTTCAAAAGTATATAACAAAACATCCCAATAGCACATAAGCCCCCAGCGAGATGTGTGACCCTTAGCAACGTATTCTAACAAAGACATAAAATGTGTGGCCCTTAGCAACGTATGGCCCTTAGCAACGTTTGGCCCATAGCGATCGAATCCCAATAGCACATATAATGTGTGGCCCTTAGCAAGCGTGAACATATCAACAAGACATAACATATCACAGAGCAATCAACTACCACATACACTACACATAGCACATACATGCATACCATAAATATCAGAGTTAGTGTTACAGTACGCGGACGTACTTACACCACATATACACATACAATAAACATAACACATATACGCATACCATAAACACAAGAGTTAAGGTTACCAGTACGCGAACGTACCTTCGTTGACGGTAAAACATGTAATTTTACCCATTTGAGAAGATAAAATCTGACCAGATTTAAGGGGGAGGAGCCACATGTCCTGGCCTTAGATACTTCTGGATTTTCTTGAGAAATAAGCCAGAAAGACAGATGAATTTTACAAACTACTGGACAGGAATTTACCACAGTTATTCTAGATTGTTCAGATTCTTTTGCATTTATTAAAAACCCAAAACACTCTCACTCTTGGCCATGGGAGCACGAAATTTCCAGAGGAGAGGGATAGAGAGATCTTCAAAAACTCCATAGCCAAGCTCAAGTCTCAAGCTCCTAAGTTCATCAACCGAACTTCTGATTCAGGTAAACACTGAAAACCCGAACCTTTGAAGTTGAACTTATGATTTTCGTTCAACGGGTTAGAGCATGGTGTTGCAATTTTATTTTGGTGTTATTTATGGTCTCAATCTGTTCAAAACATGATTTTTTGTAGGGACAAGCTATGGTTTAATTTTCCGAACTCAAAAACATCGAAAACCTAAAGAACAAGCTTGCTGCCAGTTCTGGAAATTCTGGGTAGTGAAGGTTCTTCTATGTTTTTATAATAGGAAAAGGCATTTTCTTGAGCTTAAATTTTATATGATTAAATTAGACATTTGGGGCTTCATTTGGATTTAAGATTTTATAACTTTTCAAGGTTCCAACCGAGAGAAATAAATTTCACAAAGTGGCTCAAAATCTGAAACCTTGTTCTGGACCAGCGAACGGTATTTTCAAGTGATAAATTTATGAATATGTTTTTGACCTATGTGGATATTTTTATCACACGCTATACATCCTAATGGTTCAGATTCCATTGATTGCGTGTCCATTGGATATTTGTGGAATTTCTTATAAATGTTTGAAGTTGGACCAAAATCGCAGGATTTTCTGGAAAAATTGTGAAGGGCTCGAATTTTGAAATAAATGCAAGGGTATTTTTAGAAAGTGTTAAAATAAGGTATTTTGGTATTATTTAGGGTTAACACATACTTGGGAAAGCTACCAGGCACGATAAAATATTAAGATAGAATAAACCTCACAGGTAGTAACCACTTTACTCCGGCACTTTTATGTGTTTTATGGTATGTCTTGCTTGCCATATATGTTTTTTGTTTGTGTTGGCCAAATATGTATACAGAACAATGTTTGTGATTGAGTTCCTAGCGCTGAGGATGCCTGCCGGGGTCTGCCTATGTGGAGGCCCAACGGGACTGGCTTGTGATTTCGGTAATTTCGGGGCCTGCCTTGGTAAGGTGGCTCAACGATACGAAGACGTGTTGTGATATATGTATCTGTTTGCATATGTATGTGGTATATTTGACATATTATATGTATTCAACTATATTTCATGGTTGCATACATACACATCTCACATTTAGTGCATGAGTATTGATGGTTACTCTGGGGGCCATTATTGGACTCCACGCTTCTGTAGTTACAGGGAGTTGTGCTTGAAGATTGAAGAGTCTTTTTGGAAAGGTAGGGCAATTACAGTGCAGTTGAAGAATAGGGAATGCCCTATTATACTTTATACTTATATTTTGAGGATGACTGTATATATTTTGGTTTTTATTTTTATTTTTGATAACTGTACCCTTAACCCTTCGGGGACTTTTACTGTCTGTTTATTTTACTTTTACAGTACAGTAGTTTGTCCAAACCGGTCATATGCTCTGTTGCGCGTACTCTGATAAATGATTACATGGACTAATAACCAAGGAAAGGTAACAATTAAGAGGAATTACGCGTACTCTGATAAATGATTACATGGACTAATAACCAAGGAAAAGTAACAATTAAGAGGAATCCCTCTAACCCGCCACTTGAAAGGGTGAGGCCAGTAGAGGTGTAACATTTATTAGCTTCATAAACTTTGTTTTCACCAATTTAATTCATCTTAATGTCAATTTTGTTAATTTCGAGTATAAATAGTTAAAAGTGCCTATTGGTCCACTTACAACCCTTTCTTAAGTGTAAATTGTTATATCTAACATAATTTATTCAAGAGGCACCAAACTCGAACACACTCTTAAACAATTATATGGGGCCATTAGTTATATGTTTATCCTAATTACAAATTAAATCATAATCTAATCTCAGAGCTTAATTAAAATTTCCTTCGTCAAGAATGCTCAAATTCATATTCAATTATGGTGAGCCACTAAATAGATAAAACTAAATAAGATTAAATAACCGAATTAATATTAAATATAACTAAACAATAAAAGAAAATTCTACTTTACCTATAAGTTACTTATAGCTACTCTGGGTTGCAAAACAAACTAGCCACACATACCTTTAATAAAATCCATCACAACACAACTAATTCCAGAGTTCAAATTCATAAGAAGGAAAAGAACAACTAAACCAAGAATAGCAAGATTCAGGTAGAGAGAGAATCTGATGGAGAACAACGTTAGAGAGAGAAAACTGAATTTGCCTCGTCGAAAAACTAGAAATCCTTGCCGGAAGTTACAAAAACTCGTCGGAAAGATGAGGAAGTGGTAATATTGTGAATGTAGTCAGAGAATAGGTGGAGATCAATGGTGAAGATGCGTGGTGGTGAAGTTGTGATCTCAGGGGTGGAGCCATGAATTTTAGTGACCCGGGGATGATATTATATCATAAATAAAAGTACTTAAAATATAATATAGACCTAATATACAAAAAATTGAAAGAAATATTTACAAAAATTAATGCCTGTGACGAAGAGCATTGAATATTCTTTGTTTCAAAGTCTTAGCACTAATATCTTCCACATGTGCAAAACCGAAAAACCTTTACCCTATAAAATCATCTTTATCAATGTATCTCAAAACAATGGCCATATGCTCTTTTGAGAGAAAACATGAATTTCCTTTTGAATTCGAGAGAGCTATATGATGCATTTTGAGGAACTTTTTCTAAAACATCATGAAGAATTTCCTTTTGACAAATAATTCTTTTTTAAAAAGGGTTAAATATCATTTTTGCCACGAAAGTTTTGGCTAGGGGGCATCCAGCACCCGGAAGTTTTCTTGGTATCATTTTTGCCCCGGAAGTTTACAAAAAGGAGCAAATTTGCCCTGGAATTTTTTTTTATGAGCAAATTTGCCCCGGAAGTTTTTTTTAGGAGCGAATTTGTGTAAACTTCTGGGGCAAAAATGATCAATCCAACAGTTAAGATCGACTGATGGGCAAGATTGCTACATTTGTAAACTTCTGGGGCAAAAATGATACCAAAAAAACTTCTGGGTGCTGGGTGGTCTAAACCCAAAACTTCTGTGGCAAATTTGGTATTTATCCCTAAAAAAATGAACTAAGAGGGATGTAGTGTTATTAAAAATGGAAGCCCAGATTTGTGAACCAAAAAATCAATTAGGTCCAAAAGCAGAAAGAGCCACACAGATCCAAAAGTTTTAAGAAGAACCAAAGGGCCCAAAATTGCGACAAAGAGGGCCAGAAAACTTACCAATCAACAAAAAATAGCCCAAACAAGAGGGGGGAAACATAGGATTAGTTGTACTTGACACGTACATAAATTAGTTATGTGCTGGACGCCTGGACACACATAATTTATCATGTATTTCTTTTTCTTTTAAATTCTTTTTTTGTGGGGCGGGGGCCCACCTTAGCCCCCTCCAAATACTCTGTTTAAATCTGTCAGCTGCTGCTCCTTTGTCTCAGGTCAAACTTAAATGGTGGATTGCGTGATTGTGGAGGTTCACAATTACAAAAATTGGACATTACTATCCTAAAAGACATCCTAATTTTGAAACAAGACCTCCAAAATGAAGGCGGTAACATTCTTGTAATTATTTGCAAGGAAGTTGAGCCTTCACCGTCCTAAATTAGAGATCAGGATTCTTTAAATTGATTTTTGGTGTCCTAATATTTTTTCGAGTAGATACCCTTTTTGGTCCCTGAAAAAACACGCGTTACCCGTTTTGGTCCCTGAGTAAAAAAAATGTCATTTTTAGTCCTTAAACAGTAAAAAAAAGGTCTCTTTTAATCATTTTTTGTGGGCATTTTAATCCCTCACAAATTCCCAAAAAGTTCTTTTTAGTCCCTAAAAAGGACTTAAAATGACATTTTTTTTACTCAGGGACCAAAATGGGTAGCGCGTGTTTTTTCAGGGACCAAAAAGGGTATTTACTCTATTTTTTCAGGACGTCTAAAATTGTTTCGCACCATAAAAAATGAGAATTTTTTGTTTGGCCCCATGGGATTTAATTTTTTTTTGCAATAAAATTAATTTTTGGTGTCCTAAATAACTTTCAGGACGCCTTTAATGTGGGAATACTGATCGAACCATATTTTTATATGACTTCTCATAATTAAATTGGGATTTTTAATGTCTTTTCTCGGACATTATTGCATGATTAAGCACTAATTTGAGTTAGGGACATTTGTATTGAATTAAATGTAATTAGGGGTAAAATGGTCATAATTTGTTAATTATTCATGCAATTGATTCCTTAGACTTTTGATACTACATTGTGTTTAATCTTGCATTGTAGGTGTTTAAGAAGGAAATTTGAGATTTTTGAGGACCAGAATTAATGTCAGAAAAGGTCCTAAATTGCTGTTTGAAAAGGGCCCAAAATCAGGATATTGACAGAGAGGGCCCAAACATGCTGTCAGAGAGGGCCCAAACATGCTGTCAGAGAGGGCGCAAAAACGGAATCTCTGCCCGAGAAGGCCCAACGACGAAAACTCTGCGTTTTCATTGATTCATCAATTAGGTCTTCTTCTTTGGGGGCAGAGGGGACGCGCAGCGAACAGAGAGGAACAGAACGAAAAAGAGATGACGAGAGGGAGCTGAAAGGGACCTTCGAACCTTCACCACCGGAGACATTCTTCTTCTTCCTCATCCACCACCGTCACCTTCCTCTCATACCACCATCTTCGACCTTCCTTCAACTCCGGCAGAAGAACCAGAATCTCGATATATCAGAACCAGAGAGCTGCGAGAACGGAGGGAGTTTTTCTTTGGATTCGGACCTCCTTCTTTCCTTCACCATCGTTTTCCCCTTTCAACCACCGTCCTCCTCCAGTTCCGAGCTTGAGTTTGGGAGTTCTTGAATTTTCCGGCGAGTTCGAATTTTCCGGCGAGTTCTTGAATTTTCCGGCGAGATTTTTGAATTTTCCGGCGTGAATTTTCCAGATTCCGGCGAGTGTTCAGAATAATGAGTGGCTGATTCCCTTGCACCTTGGTGATGAAGATTAATGCTTGAGCTCACATATGTTTACATAGGGGAGTTATCTCTATCATTCTATTTGTCTAGAATCATGTATTTAAACTTGTTAAATTTTTATATATGATTCTGGGACTGAGATTAATGGTAATTATCTCTGTTAGTTTGATATTTGTAGTTGAGATTGGATATTGTGATTTGGAAATTATATATGTATGAATTTCTTTGTGGTTGCAATTAAGCTATGTTGATTAGCGTGGTATTGTCTAGTTAATGTTGCTGAATTGTATCCTTGAGGGGCTGGTTAGCACTCAAATTAAGGAGACTCATATTGCATTATTCCAATTTCAATTGCACATCAAGTGGTTTCTAACAATATCTCAAGAGGTGGTAGTTAGCTACGGTAGTAGGAGCTACTATTAATTGGGAATATTGGACTCAAGTGGTATCTTGAGGTTTTTCTTATTAAGACTTGATGAAGCGTTGACTCTCATATTTTTGAGCGATGATAGCTATCTTCTTCATTACCAAGAGCATCCATCATTAATCCCTTTTTAATCCAAAGCATTCTTCACTATTTTCCAAAAATACCAAAAAGAATAGAATTAGTTTCTTTATATTTTTATGAATTTTAGTTTAGAGAAAATCAATTTCAAAACCCCTTTTTCTAACCATGATTTTAGCACTTAGTTTAACCTAGGGAATTCAAAATAAAAGGCTCCTTGATAAGAGAACGATCCTGAGTTATTTGCACTGTATTGTATTTTAATTTGTGGTAAATTGTGATTTGACCCTGAGGCGACTAAGGTTTTTCCGTCAAATCAAATACATATTAATTACTTCGCGCCATGAATTTTTTGTTTGGCGCCGTAGATGTTTTTTTGATAGAAATTTGGAAAATTAAAATATTGTTATAATATTGGCGTCTTGAAACATCATTCAAGACGCCAAAATATAAATATTGGCGTCATGATTATTATTCAGGACGCCAATATTAAAAATATTGGTGTCCTGGTGCTATTCAGGACGCCAATATGAAAAAAATGGCGTCCTGAATATGCTTCAGAACGCCAAACGTGGAATAGTGGCATCCTGAAAGCTTATTCAGGACGCCGATATTTCTTTTTTTTAGGTTAATACCCACGCGCCTCTTCATTTTCTCTCACTCACAGATACTCCGACAGCGCACGAAATCCTCATCATTTTCTCCTCACTCACACTCTCGTCTCGCTCCTTCTCCAAGGCCAACCCTTTCGTTTCCGTCTCCGCTGTCGTCTCCTCCGTCTCCGCCGTCGTCACTCACACTCCTGGTTCTCTCTCGCTCACTCCGCCTCTTTCCCGATCGAAACCCGCCAAACCCAAGTAAGCTTGTTCGTTCCTAAGTTCTTTGATTCCTAACCCATTTAATCGTTAATGCTTCTTGCTTATGGACTGGATTTTTGCTTCTAATTAGGATTCCTGGCTCTCTCTCGCTCACTCCGCCTCCTTCCCGATCGAAACCCGCCAAACCCAAGTAAGCTTGTTCGTTCCTCTTGTTCTTTGATTCCAAACCCATTTAATCGGTAATGCTTCTTCCTTGATTTGGTGACTGTAAGGATGGTAACTCTTACTGTTTTAAGATTCAAAAATATGGAAAAGGTGCCTTAAACTATTGAATGACACCTAAGACATACCCTATAAGGTTCCTACCATATGATTGGAAACAATAGAATAGAATTTCATAAATATTCTCTTTCATGTTTTGTTTTGGGCAACATTATTTAAGCATGAAGGGGTTTGAATTTGTTAAATTTAATTGAGTTTAGAAGGGGATTTTGTGCAAGATAATGCCCTTAGCACAAGTTTGGAACCATTTTGATTGAATATGAAGGTTTTTTTTTTTTAAAAAAAAGAATGAATGTAAGTGTTTTGGCCCAATCTATTTGAGAGAGTTAGCTGATTTTGGATTAATTTAATGGTTCCAATGGTATTAAAGATGCTTAATCGCTGGATTTTTGCTTCTAATTAGGATTTCTATTTGTGATTAGGAATTCTATTCGTTCCTTTTTGCTTCTTGCTAGATTATATGAAGTACTTTTATAAGCATACCGAGTTTTTATATATATGGTTGAGACACAAAACATATTGTATTTGTGTGTGTTGAATTAAAATGCAAACACGGTTTTATGATATTCAAGTAGTTAGTCAAACATAGTAACATTGAATTGAAGAAGTTTGATGTAAATTAAAATTAAATCTAGGAAGTGAATGGTTTTTGTAGCTACACTGGGGTAATTATTGGCTAATTTTTATAATTGTTTTGGCACTTGGTTTCTATATTGCTGCTGGTTTTTGAGTTTACATATGTAGAAATTGCTCGAAAAACAGCCCCATATTTAAATTTCTTCCTCTTTGTGCACCTTTAATATTTCAACCTAGGCTCCAAAAATACCATGCAAAGTTGTTTAATGGAGCTTTAGATACATTCATGAATATTCCTGAAGATAGAAGGAAGTGCAACAAAACTCATGACTTACTTACCTTTAACCTTCAACTTCTTTGCTTTCTTTTTGCCTTCTTTATTGCTTGATGCTTCTTGTTCTTTCTTTTATTGTGTATGTGCCGACCTTGGGGTAGAAACTGAGGGAGCATTTGGTCTTAAATAATACCTATTGGAAATATGTGAATATGTGGTCTCAAACCTGGAGTTATAATTATCTTATTTTCTAAGGTAAAATCTATTAAGATTAGAAGAGAAAAAGTGCTAAAAATCCCTAAGTGAGTTTGTGGGTCATAAAATGCCCTGAAAATATTATGATAAATCCTAAATGGCAATAAAATATTTGTTAAAAATTAGAGAGTATGTTGTCTCTAATTTAGATAATTATGGGATTATTTTCCTTGGAAAATAATGAAACAAAAATTAATATTATTTTGGGGAACATAAGTTGCCCCATGATTTTTGATATTTTACATGGAGCATAAATTACCAATGTCAGTCCAATAGTTGTGAGATAATAATTAATCTCAATTAAGAAAATTGTCAACAATTAGTAAATGATTAAATCCCTATTTATCAGAGATTAATCAACATGTTATAGGGGCACAATAGGGAGTTGTACCCCTAATTGAAGGCTAAATGGCTAAGATTAGCGTGAGGATAATAGTTAATCAATTAAAGTTGATTAAGAAAATGTACAAGATGAATTATATAAAATACCTAAAGCCTAAATATAAATACCTAAAGCTTAATTAACCAACATAAGATTAACCAATGGAGTAATTACTTAATTAAATAATTAAATCATGGATTAATTAAGTAAAATCAAAGTTTGAAAAGTCAAAACTTGTGGGGGAAGGGGGCAGCCAAAATTATTAAAGGAAAAAGAAGAAAAATGTTAAGTAAATAGGTGTGTATGCAAGTTGCAATGAAGATAAGAGGTGTAAGATATTTGTGTAAAAAACAAATAGGATAAATGAGAACCGATAGAAATTAAATCCTACACTGAAATCCTTGGATTAGGTAGAAAACATCTGGACATATTATGAATCAGTGTAATTTTGTCCCGAAGATGACACTAGCCGAAGTAATTTCCGTAACCGATGGCGTTTATCCGAAAATCTTCAGCAGGCTAGGAAATACCCTTAATGGGATAAAAAATTTGGTTAATCCAAATATCCTGAAAGAGGAAGTTTAGATCTTCAGGGAGTTGCTAAGGAATTTTTGAGATTCTTCAAGATTACGCGATTAGAACACCGAACAGGGAACTTTATCGGGTAAAGGCATAAAGCAAAGGGAATGACATCATGTTGGATGATGTCATTTTGGAGAAAAAGGCAAGGGGAAGGTCAGCCAAATGAATCCATGGTGGAGGTTTGAGTTCAAAAAGTGCTTCGTAATCTAATGGGCAAGAATAAAGAAGGGCAAAATTGTTATGACATTTGGGTCCTTAAGCTTTTCCTATAAATAGCTACCATTCCCTTTGAGTTTTCTTCACCAATTCACAAACAGTCCTAGAGAGAAGTTAGAGAGAGAAGCTCTGGAGAAGGAGTAGGAAGTTCTTCAAGGGTAAGTTCTTCGGTTCTTAGTCTTTAGTTCGGTAGTTCTTGAAGTTCTAGGGTAGTTATTGTTTTGATCTTTAATCTTCCAGTATATTGTAGATATCATGTTTTAGGGTTAAATATGATATATATTTCGAAAATTATGTTGGAGAAAGAGTTATGGCAAAATTTTGGAAGATTAGAGTCAAAGTAACGAAGTTCTGGCGAAATTTCACCGATTAGGAAAGTCAGGGGTAAAATGGTAATTTAGGACTAGAATGTCCGTTATGATGATTGATCATTAATAGAAACATTGTTATCCTTATAGGATATCTGTGATTACGCTCTGATCAACAGTCGTACCAAAATTCCGTCAACAAAGGTACGTTCGCGTACTGTAACACTAACTCTGATGGTTATTGTATGCGTATATGTGTTATGTTTATGTTATGCCTATGTGTGATGGATGAATACTTTGCTGTATGTTTATGTACTGTTGATATGCTCATGTTTGCTAAGGGCCACACATTATATGTGCTAATGGGATGCGTCTGCTAAGGGCCACACATTTTATGTGCTATTGCTAAGGGCCACACATTTTATGTGATACGTTTGCTAGGGTCCACACATCTGCCAGGGGGCTTATGTGCTGATGGGATACACTTGATTGTATGATACATTTGTTGAGTGTTATATACTGCTAAGATTGTGGATATCTGTAATACTTATGTGTATGTAAACATGAGGTTAACCGTTACCTGAGGTCCGGTGCGGACCTCAGCTCTTAACATAGCTTCAGGGTCGGGAGGACCGAGAATCGAGGAGAGAGGCAAGTTGCACGCATAGAGACTCGGCTAAAGACCATCTTTTGTTGTCACGGCGTGGGAATCGTCAGGGAGACACTTCTGTCGTTGTTTACATTTGAAAAACACTCGGATCAATGTACCGTTACTACAGTTAGCCAATTGGCATTTTGAATATATATCAGTTACTCTTATGCTTCGAAGCTCTACTCTGATGAAAAAAACATATACTGCTTTTGAAAACGGGATGTTACAACGAGAATGATGATGAACATGGACATACCAAGAAAATTACAGAAGGGGGGCATAATTGGCGGGGGATTCGGGAGTTTGCTGCCCCTAAATGTTTTATAAGGAAAGTTTTAAATGCTTTAAAAAACAAAAGAATATAAATAAGAAAAAAAATATATCAAAAAAATATTTATGAAATCAAGTGAATATTGATGATGTAATAAGAAAGATAATTATTTTACAAACCTGTCATTTAGAAAAGCAAGGCTAAGTACTGTTAGAGATGCAGCTACATAAATTACAATGAAAGGTGGGCACTCAATAAGTTCAAGTACATATATTTTAATAAAAAAAGTATATTACAATAAAAATAATTATAATGTCATCTTTCTAGGCCTTATTTTTTGGAATTTCATCATAATTGCCTTATTATCAATGCTATCAAATACATCTTTTTCAATATAAGGTACTAAACAATCATTCAACCATTCATCTTTTTTCCCATTACGAAGTACAATTTCCATGTATTAAGGGTGAGCACTTAATTTAAAGGTGGACAAATATTCAAACATGTATTAATTTTTTTTAAATAAAAAATAAAAAATCTCAAATCTCCAATTCAAAGGGGGGCACTTGCCCCCCTTCTCTAGTATGTAGGTCCGCCTCTGATGATGAACAGTGACTGGTGGCTGCTCCCCCTTTTCTCCGAACTGGTGCTCTCTTTTAATTTTGCTTCAGGTCTTTAGGACTCCCAAATTAACCAAAACGGTGCCAAATGGTGTACCTCTGGAAAAAAAAGTTAAAGAGATGTATAGAATTATTAGTCTGATACTAATAATACTAATATAATTAATAATAACAACAGCTACCCCACCTAAACTTTCTTTCTTTCTTTTTTGTTTAACAAAACTTTTAAACTATTATAATTAATATTTCTGTTTAACTCAAAAGTTTGATATTTGCAGTAAAGTCCACTGAATAATGTTCCAAATTGAAATCTTATTTAAGTGAAGATGATGGGGCAAATTAGGGTTTTGTTGGAGAGGTCTAATTCAAAGGAAAAACCCAGCCATTAGAGAGAGAATAAGAAAGAAAGCTATTTTTGCATATTGACAAGGTAGTCACAATAAATTAGTGTGTGCGCATTCATTTGATTAGACTGAAATTTTATCAGCAGGTTCGCAACTCCTAATGTCATTTTCAACAGTGGGCTCTTTGATTAGTTGTTTGGTATTAGAAATATTGAGTTTGCACTGACATATATTTTCTGGGTATTTTTGGCTTCTTTATTTTCTATTGTAAGCTTAGGGCTTTGGCTGTTTGGTTGGTTATTTGCACATGTTTGTATATCTGGTTGAGACTCTTGTTTCATATTTTGATCATATGGATATGATTTTAATTGGTCTAGATGGCGTGTGATTTGTACCCTTGAATTGTGGGATTTTTCTTGATAATAATTACGATGTTTCTAATGCTATTGAATTTCTATCATATATTTGCTTATCTATTTCTTCATAGACTCACACAAGTGATAGGAAGATTTAACATCATTGTGCTCTTCCTAACACGGAGTTGATGCATTTTCTTCCGCAAGCTATCTCCGAAGCTAGAACTTCAAAACTGTATACATTAGATTCTTTACTAGCCCTTCCAGTAATGAGGCATTCAGCAGCCTTATAGCGTTCCTGCTAAAGCTGTAATTTGTGCTCCTTTTGCGTGGTCTACAAGCCATTCTAATCCAAAATCTCCAAGTTTTGCATTTAAGTTAGATTCTAGCATGATATTTCTGGATTTTATGTCTCTATGAACCACACAGTGTTCCCATTATTCATGGATGTACAATAATGCAGAGTCCAAGCCACATGCTATTTTGAATCCAATTGGCCGTGTCATCAACCTTCATTACTTAAAGAGTAGAGAATCTAAACTTCCATTTGATGTATACTCATAAACTGACAGTAGTTCTTTCCTTTCATGGCACCATCCAATTAGTTGTACCAAGTTCCTATGCCTTAGTTGATTGATAATTTTTACTTCTGAGGCAAACTCCATCTTGGCTTGTTTAGTATCCATTTATATTCTCTTTATGGCAACATAGGAATTTGAATTTTTGAGAAAACCTCTGTAGACTCCTCCAAATCTTACTTGCCCAAGGTTCTACCCATCTTTGAAATAATTTGCAGTACTTGCTAGTTCAGCATATGAATACCTTTTGGGACATATTAATTCCTCTTTCAAAATCATCACTCATATTCTTATCAGGCTCGTCATCTTCCATTTCTTGTTTCTTCTTCCACAAGACGAACAATGCCCCACAGACTTAACCAATCCTCCAACCCCTAATCGTATTGCTAGTGGCATTTCTATTTATTTGGCTTGAGCTCATATTTGGACTAGGAGCAACATTAGGGAACTCTTTAAGTAGAAACTCCATGTATTGATGCTGAGAAACCAAAAGTAACCCATTAAGGCAGGCAGGTACTTAGTTAGGTAAATTATTTGATAATGTTGCCACACAGTGTTGTTAGAAGGATCAAAATCAATAGTGAATGAGATCTTAAATGATGTGTACTTGCATTATAGTTTATGAAAGACTCATTTATTCTGCCTCCTATGATATTAGCATGCTATGTCCCATTAATAACAAATTTAATTGAATTGGTATGGATACCCACATGTACATACGGACTCACGGAGGACCCTCGGTTCAGTGATCACTTAAATCTCTGTTGAGTGACCACATTTCACGAAAAGTGTTAAAGTAAGACATTGACCGGATTTAACGAAATGTGGGTCATGGAATTTGTCTTAGAGGCGTCTCCATCGCATTAGGGTTGCAGAACTGCAAAAGTAACGACCCCTCGCTTTATCCTCACTTCATTACTTTACCTCTTTCAACATTTCTTCTTTGTTTAGTCATTTATCAACGTTATCTCAAAATTTGATGACCCAATTAAGGTATCAAAGAAACATTTGTACACAGTCTCAACCGCCCTCGTAAATCATAAAGACAACTCAAAAGGAATGCTTTCTACAGTGGAGGACCTATGAATAAATATTTGGGAGGGTCAAATGTATACTCATTAAATAATTAAAAAAATTTATGATTATATTACATTTTTAAAATATTCAGATTTGTAATAAAGGTATTTTAACAATTCTAATATATGAGATAACATACCTTTCTCTTTCTCTAGTATGGATTTCATATCAATTACAAAATGAAAAAATATTATCAAATTTCAGAAGGGGGCCAAAATTTGTAGATTAACAAAAAAATTTGAGGGGCCAAAATTAAATTTTACATTATATTAAATTTTTTAAAAAAAATTCTGAACAATTTTTTTTTTTCTTGGGGGCTATGGCCTCTCCTTGTCTCTTCTAAAGTCCGTCATATTCGGAAAGGAGAGTATGTCGGTTGCCACAAATACCTGCATGATAATCATGGACATAGCTGGTATGGTGCTCGACGTTATAAGGATGCGTATCAATACGTGGAGCAGCGACATGAGTATCATTACCGTCTTGGATATGCTTGTACTAATCTACAGAACTACAACTATTGTCGTCGGTTTGAACATGCTAACTACTACCGATAGGAGGAAGAAGAGTACCATCAGGATGACAATCCTAACTCTTCCTGCCTGAAGTTGAAGAAGATTACATCAGGCTAGCTGAAAGACGCCGCAAATAGGAGGACGAGTATGAGGCCTCTTGCAGACGACTTTAGGTAAAAACTGAACGTGGTAAGTCCAAAGCTGAGTATCTTGACCAAGAATACGCTTGTATATTGCATGACTTAAAGAAGTTGAGGTCTCCTTCAAATCAAGAAGTTGAGATTGCAATTGAAACACCGCCACTAGCTATGGACCTATGGTGGAACCCAATCATGATGTTGATGTGTCCCCACCTTCACCTGCCCTTAAGGTCCCAATGGAAACTTCTTTAAATGTTGTTGGTGATGATGCTAATATTGTTTACTCAACACTGACGAGTCCATACTTGATGATCATGTCAGCCACTCTGCACCAGTAAAGGAAGTACCTTCCCTAACTGTGATAAGCAATGATCAGATTGTCAAGCCTATACAAGTATATGTGGCTCCTTCTCAACTTGTGGCCAACAAGAAGCTAGCATCTTAACTTAGTCATTTTATAGGATCACCTCGTCTAAGAATTGTACCTCCCAAGTCCCAAGGTCGTCCCATTGTTGAATAGTCCACTCCAACAGTATCTTGTCTATTGGAAGGTGTTTCATATACTCTCCAAAATTCATCAGCTCATTGTAACATCCAAATTTTGGGACTAAAAGTTCTAGAATTAGCCTGAAATAAGTAGGCTACTAAAATTGAGTGAACTAGAGTTTCATAAATTACCTGAAAGGATAGACAATAGTAACATTTTGTATCTATTGTCTTGGGTTTGGGAACAAGTGTAATTTATGAAAAATACGGGGGCACGGAAGGGTAAATTTGGAAACTATGCCTAGAAGTTTAGGAAAAATCCCCGGAGACAAAGGAAGGTAGAAAATAATTTTCCAAACCATATTTGAGGCTTGATTGAGGGAAAAGTGAGAAATTACCTCAAAAAGGAATTTTAAAGAATTATTAGAACTTTGGTTAATTAAAGAATAATTAGCCAAATTTAATTATGAAAAAATTCCATCAAGCCTCAAATAATTGAGGAAAAATAGGGGAAATTTATTTTAAGGTTAATGTGAGTTTATAAAAATGGTTTCATGCTCTATAAATGGAAAAGTTATCTAGAACGAGCATTTTATCCAAGAATAAAGCAATTTCTTGGATATTATGGAAATAGTACTTAAGGATCAAATTTGATTTTGAGAAAAATTAGAGAATTATTCTCTAAGAAAATATGAATTTTTGATGATATCACATTGGTCCTAATGTTAAATAATTCCCAAAAAGCATTCATAAGTGATTAATGGCATATAAATGAAGGAATTAAGCCTACAAAAAGTAATTATCACATATTGGATAAAAAAATTTAAGCTCTCCATGGAGGACATGTGGCGTCCTCATGGTGCAAGAAGAAAGCAAGATTTAATCAGCACATGGTTAGAAATTAAACAAGGAAAAATATATGGGCAAATGGATCAATTCAATTGGTGGAAGCCAAAAATCATGAAAACTAATTCAATCTTTTATTTTAAGCCATCTTTCCTCCACATTCATCTTCATTTTCGTGCAGAAGCTGGAGAGCGATGAGAGAGAGTGTGTTGAGCCATTTTTCATGAAGAACTAGAGAGAGAGAGAGAGTTCTAAAGCCATTTTTACCACCAAACTACATTTCAAGGTCAAAATTCCCTCAAAAATCTTATTCCTCTGATCAAGAGCAACATTTCTATGATTTTAGTTTCTTGAGAAGTGGAGTTGGTTGCAGCTCAAGAAGTGTAGAAGTTGGAGGAATCAAGACAAAGTTATAGCAAAGGAAAGGGGCACTACTAGAAAAGAATGAAATGACGATAGAATTTGCAACAGAAACTATTTCGTTGCAAATTGTGCTGATATTTGTGATGGATATTAAAGTCCGTCGCAAATTAAAGTTTTACGACGGATTTTATAAATCCGTCGCATAAAACTCTGATTTTAGACAGTGTAATCTCTTCGTCGTAAAATAGCGTGAAAAATCACGCTGTTTTGCGACGGAAAAGGTATCCATCGCAAAACGATGTCAAAAAGGACGCCGTTTTGCTACGGTGTTAGCTGTCTGTCATAAAACGACGTGATTTTTCAAGTAGTTTACACCATTTTGTGACAGGAAAGGTGTCCATTGCAAAATGGCGTAAAAAAGGATGCTGTTTTGCGACGGTGTATGCTCTCCATCGCAAAACGGTGTGAAAAATCATGTCATTTTGCGATGGAACAACTCAAGGCATTTTACTCCACTCAACCCCTGCATGGTCTAGATCTCTCTTGTCTCCTCCATTCTCTCTCCAAGTTCACATATCCGGAACTCGTCTCCGTTTTCTAGTGCTTGCTCTATTCTCCGGTGCTCGTCTCCATTCTCCAGTGCTTGCTCCATTCTCCGGCACATGTCTCCGTTCTCTCTCGTTCTCCGGCCGCGTTGCCCGTCGTGACGTCTCCGCTCTCCGGGTAAGAACTTTCCTCCTCAACATGTCCAATTATACTAGGAGTTATATATTGAAACACTAGAGGACGTAGCACCCATTTTTTGTTTTATTTTTCCCGGATCCGCTGATTCCTGAAAAAAAAATAAAAATTGTTCGTCAACATGCTTTGCCTTCTTATGAACACCGTATATTTAAAAGGAAAAGGATGATCTGTTCCTAATGTATGATGCTGTGTTTTGTGGTTAAGTGCCCATAGATTTGACGTTTCCATACTTATTTTTACTTGTATCTGTTTAATAATGCATTAAGTTTGTCCTTTGGACTCCATTTTTCCAAGTTATTTATCTTTTTTATATAAAAAACATTTTTGAGTGAAATAAATATATTTGAAAACTTGTTGTTATATGTTCTTCTTCGAATTATGCCGTTCATTAATTAGTGTAAATTCAATTTGTTGTCTTAGTGTAAATTCTTGATTATACATATTAGCCCAACACACCTGTCATAAATTACAGTTAACACACTCCTAACCATAATGTCTGATGTTGAGTCTATGAATTGTAGAGTGATGATATTATTGTATTTGATGGACACAAATAAATGTTTGTTTTGATGCATTTTTCTATGCGTAAAATATCACAATTAATTTTATTTTTTATTTTTTTTTTATTTTTAAATATTTAATATTAGTTATATCAATATATTGTTGATACATTTTTTAAATGTTTTTTATTATATTTTTCTAAAAAGTCATTGATTCCATGCTTGTGTCTGCACTTTGCAGGGTTTAGATTGTCTCTACCCTTTTTTTAACTGAAGATTGTGTCTCCTTGTATCCCTATCATTTTTTTTAATTGTTAGATGAGATGAACTCTCACGGGTACCAAAAAGGCTTTTAAGATCGGATGAAAGAGGCATCGTAGGACCAGATATGCGACCGGTCTCATTCCAGGTAGCCTTAAAAGTTTGAAACTTTTAAGATCGGACGAAAGAGGCATCGTAGGACTAGATATGCGACCGGTCTCATTTCAGGCAGCCTTAAAAGTTTGAAACTTTTAAGATCGGACGCAAACTGGTCTTAAAGAAACTCCTTTAAACCGGACATTAAAAATATTAGGTCTTAAAACTCATTCTATATAGACTTGATATATTTTTTCCCTACTACAAAAATTGGATATTACTACCCTAAAAAACGTCCTTATTTAGAAACAGGACGTCCAAAATGAAAGCGGTGGCATTCTTGTAATTATCTTTAGGGAAGTTTAGCCTTCAACGTCCTAAATAAGATATCAGAACTCCTTAAATTTATTTGTGGTGTTCTAAAATTGTTTCAGGACGTCTAACATTCTTTCGCGCCATAAAAATATGAGAATTTTTTGTTTGGCGCCATGCGGATTTCATTTTTTGCAATAAAATTAATTTATGGCGACCTGAATAATTTTAAGGACGCTTTTAATGTGGCAATACATATTAATTACTTCGTGCCATGAATTTTTTGTTTGGCGCCGAGGATGTTTTTTTAAAAAATTTAATAATATTGGCGACCTGATTGACATTCAGGTCGCCAATATTAAAATATTGGCGACCTGATTAATATTCAGGTCGCCAATATTTCAATATTGGCGACCTGAATATATTTCAGAACGCCAAAATCAGAATAGAGGCCTCCTGAACTCTAATTCAGGTCGCCTATATTCAATTTTTTTAGGTTAATATACACACGCGCCTCTTCATTTTCTCTCACACTCACATTCTCTCCGACAGCGCGAAATCCTCTCGTCCTCACTCACACTCTCGTCTCGTTCCTTCTCCAAGCCTGGTGCTCTCGTTGCCGTCTCCGCCGTCGTCTCCTCCGTCTCCACTGCCGTCGTCACTGATCACACTCGTGGTTCTATCTCTTGCTCACTCCGCCTCTTTCCCGATCGAAGAAACCCACCAAACCCAGCAAGTAAGCTTGTTCGTTTCTTAAGTTCTTTGATTCCTAATAACCCATGTATGAATGGATTTTTGCTTAAGTTAGGATTATTAAGTTAATGCTTCTTGTTTATGGACTGGATTTTTGCTTCTGTTTAGGATTTCTGCCACTTTCTCTCTCACTCGCATTTTGGATTGTGCATTCTAAAAATGATGAGGAAATCACGTAGGAAACTAAAACAGAAAGCATAACTACTTTACACGTTGCATAACACGTGATGACTCTTGTAACTAATAGTAGCCACGTGACATACTTGTTCAACTGACTAATATTCTGTTAACAACCTAGACTAAAGTGATGAGTGGAAGCTATACATATTTTTGAATGGTTCGGTTCAAGAGAATGAATATGAAAGGTTGTTTTTTAACAAGACATGCTAGCCCATTGATTACCCCCACCACTATTGTGCCTTTAAAATCATTGCTGTTAGGACTCTCCATTGCACGAAACAAACTAAATTGATCGTTATCCCAATGTAGTGAATTAGTTAACCCGCAATGTGGGAAATCAATATATGTCCTAGCATAATAGGATGCACTCTTTGGGTTTGACTATCTAGTTTGAGCAAAATGTCTTAAAATATTTGGAGGGAATATCATGGATGAGTAATTCAAGTGGATATATATGAGAGAACTGTTGTTCAAGTATTTTGGTAATTATGCTTGATATTGGGCATGTGGTAGAATGATTATATTATGAACTTCAAGAAGTCCATGGTCCAAGCGTGTTGATTAATTATTATCTAGTTTATGAAACTTTGAGAAGAAAATATTATTCATGATAAATTTTAAATGACTGGTTTAATCTTTTCTATCATTTATAGATATTTGCAGTGGTTTAAATACTTTATAACAATAGTAGTATTTCCAAATTGTTAGTTGAACATTTTTCCCACCTCCATTACCTCTTTGAAAAATGAGCTGTGAATTTTTTCTCACATGTAAAATGTTTTGTATGTTTTCATAGGATGAAGAAGCTGCCCCCAGATTTCCGTACTTAGCACAGCTGCGACAGTTGTACAGGGACATCCCCCAGATATCCTTGCAGATGCCTGTGGGCATTGTCGGTGCAGAGAAGACATATCCCATTGTCATTGACAATAAAGATTTGAGGGAGTTTATGAATCTGGAGTGTCTGGATATAGAGTTACTTCAAGTTGCAATCCTGTAAGTTTTTGTCCGCTATTAATTATTGCAATGTTTTTTTTCGTTTTATATATTTAACAATAGTTATCATTTTATTTTGATCATAGCGTCTGCCACGACATATGCGTCCAGAATAACCGAACGGATTTGTATGGCTTCTTATGTCCTGCAAACACCACGAGTGAGAGGAATAAGTTAATCAGAAGGTCGCTTTATGTCGGAATAACAATGGGCGACAGAGAATTGCCTTGTTATCTAGCTCCAATAATTGAAGGGTATGTATTTTAGTTTTGTCTATATTTATTACATTTTTTAGAATAAATTGCTTTCTTGTCTTAATTTAATATTAATATGTATATTTTGTAGTGGTCATTGGACCTTGGTTGTTGCATGTCCCGCCAAGAACGCGTGTTATTGGTTGGATTCCTTTGGTGGCAAGCCAAACGAAGACATCAAAACTATGTTTGCCGAGTAAGTAAATTTTCGTCTAAATCATTGATTCTTCTTTTAAATGAATTGTTTTCATCATGTTTGGTAATTTCCATTTTAATGATAGTGGTCTGAAGACGTATAGAGAGCTTACTGAACAAAAGACAGGTGGACCGAAGTGGTATTATCCGAAGGTAAGTACGTAGTTTCAATTCAAGTTCTTTCATTGACACAGTAACTTTCGATATGCCTTTATTTGTTTTAACAAGTTGCTTTTGATTTATAGTGCCCTCAACAACCGGGGAAGACCGAGTACGGATACTACGTTATCCACCACATGCATGCCATCGTTTCCACCGGACGTCTTACAGGTTTTCAAAATGTACATGATCGCTCCATGATTCTCAAATTATGATTACAATGTGATTGCACACTTGATGAGTTTTTAATTATATCATTCACTAGTGAAGTACTTCATTGGTTGATAACAAGTTTGTTTTCCAATTTACAGTTTTTTGATGGTAATGTTGCTCCGTTCTCGGATGAAGAAGTCGATACAATTCGAGACGTTATGGCTAGTCATCTTCTGCAATACATATAGGTATATATATATATATATATATATATATATATATATATATATATATATATATATATATATATATATATATATATATATATATATATATATATATATATATGTGTGTGTGTGTGTGTGTGAATTTGACATTGTTGTTGGTAGTGCACTAGTTCAAATGTATGTGAATTTGACAATGTTCTTGTTGGTAGTGCACTAGTTCAAATGTATGTGAATTTGACAATGTTCTTGTTGGTAGTGCACTAGTTCAAATGTATGTGAATTTGACAATGTTCTTGTTGGTAGTGCACTAGTTCAAATGTATGTGAATTTCAAAATGTTGTTGTTGGTAGTGCACTTGCTAGCTAGTTCAATTATTGAATTTTAGTTTTCAATGCTCATGTATAAATTTCAATAATGCTCAATTGACATAATTGTTGTTGATGTCCATGTATGTATTTGAAATGTTTAGTTTTTATAGTGCACTATAGTTAGTTTGAATGTTAGTTTATATAGTTCACTATAGTTGCTGATTTGTTGGGAATTATTTGAGCACATCTCTTGGCTTGTAAATATTGTTTTCCTGTTTGCAGTCAATTTTGGAATAGTGTTCAAATTGATGTCATTAAAAAAAAATCAAAATAAGGCGTCCTGAAATTAAATTCAGGACGCCAAATAGAAATTTAATATGTCCTAAAACTAATTTCAGGACGCCTCATATGAGGCGTCCAGAAGTTAATTCAGGACGCCAAACCATAGAAAAAACAACTACCCTGCCCGAGACGTCCCTCTAAATAAGGACGTTAATTGGGTCTTATTTAGGTCGTTTTTTAGTGTTTTTGTAGTAGTGTTTGTTCGGTGTTAAAACCAAAATTATAAGACCGGACAACTAAAAAGGCCGGTCTTAAAAATATGACTTTTAAGACTGGACAAAAAAGAGTTCGGTCTTAACATTCTGACGTTTAACGCCGAACAAATAAATTACCGGTCTAAAAGTACCGACCTTTAAGACCAGACTAATAAATACATCCGGTCTTAAAAGTTGTTCTTTTAAGACCAGTACAATATGACTTTTAAGACCGGATGTAAAATACACCGGTCTTAAAAAATCGGCATTTAAGACCGGACTATTACTAAATACACGAGATAAGTTACAACACCTTAATGAATATATACAATAAGATAAGTTACAAAGACAACACCTAATTAAATGAACATACATGCTCAATTCACCATGTCTTCATCAGATTCCCACCCAACAACATAACATTCCTCTTTTGTAAAACAAGCCCTATCAATCGGATCCTGCCACAAAAATAAAAACAAGAACAAAAGCTTCACAGTCAGTGACATTGTTTAAGAACATAAGAAGGAATATAGTTAAAACATTAAAGTTTCCAAAGAATTCTGCATATGAATATTACCTTATGAATTGTCTATTCTATAAAGGGATATCCTTCCATATCCCTTCATGATGATCATTTTTGATGTCGGATTCATTATCCGCTTCATCTTCTTCGTTCATGTTCGGGAGACCCCTTGAAAAAGGAGTACTCTCAGGAAGACCATAATTTGAATGAATTTCATCATCATTCAATGACCCTTTTTCCTTGGAGAGCTACATACCACATTTTATTTTCCTAATCAGTGATATAGAACACTTGTTTCGCCCAGTCTGCCATAATAAAAGGTTCATTTCCAAAACTTATACTATTGATATCAACTAATGTAAATCCTAGCCGATCAATCTGAACACCATTATTGACATGAACCCACTTGCATTTGAAAATTAGAAATGTAATTTTAACATAGTTCACCTCCCAAATCTCGTCAATAACCCCATAATAAGGCATGACTGCCAATTTAGGCCTCTTGTCTTTCGAACTGGAGAAGTGCATAGATTCAACCTCTAACATAACACCATTGTTCTGGACGGTGCTCCTATCATCTAGTGACTTCGTGTAAAATATATAAGCATTGATCACATACGAATTCCATGTTATGACATGAACCTCAAGACCACGTGCTAACCATTTTATTGTATCAGAAACACATTCCTCTCCCCCGACCTTTTGTTTGAACCAGTTTGCAAAAGTTCTATTATGCTCCCTAATAAACCATTGTTCAGTCATTCGATGATTTTCTTTCCTTACAGCTTCTTTATGTGCATCTATGTTGGCTTGAACTTCATCAACGTTATTCAAGATGTATAAGTGGACTTGTGACAATTCACCAGGATTCGTACTCTTTACCGAAACCCCTCGTCTACCCCCTTCAACATGCTGACGTCTAGGAAGCCCAATATGTCTTACTTTGGCCAAATAATTTTGACAAAATTCCATGGCTTCTTCAAAAACATATTTCTGAAGAATTGATGCTTCTAGCTGGTATGCAGTCTTCACATACCCTTTTAGGAATTTCACAGATCTTTCAATTGGGTATATTCATTGTAAATGGATAGGGCCGCACAACTTTATCTCCTTCACTAGATGAACAATTAGATGAACCATGATGTCAAAAAATGTAGGAAAAAAAAAGCTTCTCAAGCTGAAACAAGATAAGATATCTTTCATTTTCCAATTCATCCAACTTTTCAATCTAAAAAACTTTACTACAAACTGCATTGAAGAAGAAACAAAGTCAAGTCAAAATATGTTGAAGATCATATTCGGCAATGCCTCGAATAACTACTGGGAGTAGCTGTTGCATTAAGACATGACAATCATAAGACTTTTGGCCTACCAATTTCAAGTCCTTCATCGATATAAGCCTCTTAAAATTTGAAGAATACCTTGAGGGAACTTTTGTGCCATGTAAACACTCACAAAAACTTCTTCTCTCTTCCTTAGACAAAGTATGAGAAGCCGGGGGACAATAAGTTTTCTTACAATATGGCCTTGGATGTAAGTCTTCGTGTATTCCCCTAGCTTGCAAATCCAATATTGCCTTTACACCATCCTTGGAACTACCTTGTATGTTCAGAAGCGTGCCAACAATACTATCACATATGTTTTTCTCCACATACATGACATCAATACAGTGTCTCACATCAATATTGTGCCAATATGGAAGATCAAAGAATACAGATCTCTTTTTCCATATATTTGTTTCTTTTCTACTCTTTGTAGTCTTACCAAAGATGACATTGATATTTTTCACCTTTTCATAAACTTGCTCCCCAGTCAATGACATCAGAGAATTAGTATATATGTATGTGTATGTAAACGATGCATTTAAGTTATGTACTCATAGAAGAAGATACTTACTTTATAAACATATGAATAATTGCATCAATAAGCTCCTGTTTATCAAACAGTAGGGACATTATATCATCTTGGTCAACCAAAACTGGGTGCTTACTATGGAGGCCTACTTCTATATTGACAGGCCACGATTTAAGTCCAAATTGTCTAGTGAATACTTGAAGGACAATTTTGTCCTTGGCACTCAACTTAGTCGTGTCAACAACTTCAAGAGCTGCTGGAGCTTCAGGAGGAGTAGAAACATGTACAAGCTTCATTGTCCACGAGATGAAGCTGGATTTGCAATCACTCACAACCTTCATGTGACCACTTGGGAGTGGGACAGGTGCATCAATGATCACCTCTTCAACTGACACTCTGACTTCATCATCAGCCATTTTTTGGTGGTGTACAGTTGATCCCAAGTTGTAGAAAGTCCCTTTTGCAACTAATCATTTATTAGGATCCTCCACATACAGGTCACGAGGTTCCTTTGACTGTCCAACAATGCAACCCCTTTTAGTGCTCTGTTGTATAGGAGTAGGTGAATATGTGAAGGGAACATTGGTCTCTGGACGAGAGCTCAAAAGCAGCATCATTTTATCCATGTCCTTCTTCATCTTGCTCATCTAGGATTGAAACATTGCAATCAATGAAGCATCTTGAGCCGTTGCTTCCTCACTTAATTTGGCCACCATATGTTCTATCTCTTCCTGAGTAACCATACTTTATTTATGGCGTTTGGATTTACCAAAGTATTGCTTCAGGCCTACCCGTCCTCCAATCCCCCTTACACACCCCACGTGATCCAATTTTTCTAGTCGCAACGGTCAGGAATATCATTCCTCCCGTCCGACAAAAAAGATCCCTCTGCTTCTTTCTTGTTAAGATCTTCCTGTAAGATATAGATAACGAGAAGCTTAGTAATGAAACATGTTTAGTAACTAAAAAATAACAGTAACGATACTTACAATTCTTTCAGCAACTATACGAGTTTGTTCACTTGTGTAGGCCCCACTTCTCCTTTGGCGAATATACAACCATAACCCCTCGTGACATATTGGAGATGACGGATCAGATATCACAGAAGGATTGGATTTAGCTTTATCTTCCAATCTCTTCCGCTAGGCCGCCATTAACTCTTTTTTGGCCTTTTTATATCCGCCACGAGAAGATCTATGTGGGCAATCATTCTTTCTCCTGATCTCTTATGCTTGTTTCCTTCTTTTCTGTGAATCATAATTGAAAACAACTATTAATTATGAATTCTAGCCATCTCACTAACAGAAATTAGAAAACTTCTGCTTGATATGAACCTCAAACACTAGTCAAATTCACTTCATGAAGTTTCAAGACTTTGTTAAGGAAGATGTAGAATTGTAGAAGAAATTGGGAGAAACAGGGGAAAGGGAGTTACAGAATTGTTGCCAACTCAGCCAATTCATTCATTCATCATAACTGGTTCCTACACATATTAGACTAACCTCCTATATATAGTTAGAGGCTTGACTTTTAAGGCCCAATAACAACTTGCACCGAAACCATTACACAGTTAACATACTAACTAACTAACAACAATGTCTAACCACTACCTACTATAACAGAATACCTTCCTAACTGTATTACTCCATCTACAGTCACATTCACATAAGAACTAAGACATGCTCCTCTGATGCACGATAAAGGATGAAAATGTATACTTCTATTCACACACCAAACCATCTAACTAACAGGATTAGATGAACACAATAACATTCTCATACCCGTACAAGTTAATAAGCAAACAAAAAAGGGCAAAAAAAAACTAAATATAAATTCACCAAAGCTTCAGGACTAGTCCGCATCTGAACAAATTGTTGCCAAGTTTGTTCATCAAGAAATGTGTACTTGTCGCAAAGATTAGGGCGAGGCTCACTACACTAGTGGAAAAAAGGCTTTTAAGACCGGACAAAAAAGGTACATTAGGACCGGACCCAGGAAAAAGCCTTGTTCTGTGCGGTATTAAAAGTCGACCTTTAAGACCGGACTTTACACGGTCTTAAAGATTTTCTTTAAGACCGGACATTTTAAACCTTCGGTCTTAAAAGTCGTACTAAATAAATCTGAAATATTTTTGGTTCGGTCCTAAAACTCAAACTTTAAGACCGGACAAAAAGTCGACCGCTCTTAAAAGATCCAAATATTAAGACCGACAAATATCAATCCGGTCCTAAAGATAGCGGACTCTAAGACCGGAGGAATAATTACCCTGCCTTAAAAGACCGACTTTCAAGACCGGATTGTTTCAATGGACCGGTCTTAAAGACCAACTTTTAAGACCGGCTTAACACCTTTAAGAGCGGTGTTATATATACATCCGGTCTTAATATTTGAACATTTAAGACCGTATTTTTATTTATGTCTAAATTTTCCGTATTTTTCCCCGTTTTGTTCTTCCTGATCAATATATATACACAAATCCACCATACAAAACAAGACATAAAAGTCGATATACTTTAAGCTACAAGCTATGAACATGAATAAATTGAATTGGGAAAAAGAATACAAATATTATCCACCATGAGTTATGTGGCCTCTTAATTAAGTCTAAAACAACTAAAGTAATTTATAAAATAAGCTAACATATAACTAATTACAAAGGCAATGAGTTACAATACATGCAAAGACGTAATTCAACATACAAATGTAGTCCAATATATTATTCACCATGCCTTCATTTGATTCCCACCCAACAACGTAACATGCATCCTCTTTTATAACATGCCCCTTTGAAACGGATCCCGCCACAAAACAAAACAAGAACAAATTCATATTCAATGATGACATTGTTTAATTAAGAACATAGACAAAGATATAATAATTGTTAAAACCTTAAAGTTTTCTAAGAATACCGCATATGAATATTAATTACCTTATGAATTGACACTTTTATAAAGTGATATCCTCCCATATCCCTTCTTGATGATCATTTCTTATGCCTGGTTCATTATCCGCTTCATCTTCTTCGCTCATGTCCCAGACCCTTGTAAAAGGAGTACTCTCGTGAAGATCACCATAATTTGAATGACTTTCCTCATCAATATCAATGACCCTCTTCCTTGGAGAGCTACAGGACCACATTTTATTTTCTTGATCGGTGATATAGAACACTTGTTTTGCATGATCTGCCATAATAAAAGGTTCATCTCCAAAACTTCTACTATTGACATCGACTAAAGTGAATCCTAGTCGATCGATCCAACACCATTATTGACATTAACCCACTTGCATTTGAAGACGGGAAATCTAACTTTGACATAGTCCACCTCCCAAATCTCTTCAATAACCCCATAATATGGCATGATCGCCAATTTAGGCCTCTTGTCTTTCGAATCGAGAAGTGCATAGATTCAGCCTCTAACATAACACCACTGCTCGACTCGTGCTCCTATCATCTAGGGACTTCGTGTAAAATGTATAACCATTGATCACATACGAATTCCAACTTATGACATCAAACTCGGGACCACGTGCTAACCATTTCATTGTCTCGAAACACATTCAGATCCCTCGACCTTTGTTTGAACCGGCTTGCAAAAGTTTCATTATGCTCCCTAATCAACCTTTGTTCGGTCATTCGATGGTTCTCTTTCCTTACAGCCTCTTTATGTGCGTATATGGCTTGAACTTCATCAACATTATTCAAGATGTATAAGTGGACTTGTGACAATTCATCACGATCCACACTCTTTACCGAAGCCCCACGTCTACCCCCTTCAAAGATGCCGACGTTTTGGAAGCCCAATATGTCTTACTTTGGACAAATAATTTTGACAAAATTCCATGGCCTCTTCGAAACATATTTCAACAATTGATGCTTCCGTCGCACGCGTTCTTCACATACCCTTTTAGGAATTTCATAGATCTTTCAATAGGGTACATCCACCGTAAATGGATAGGGCCGCACAACTTTATCTCCTTACTAGATGAACAATGAGATGAACCATGATGTCAAAAAATGAAGGAACAAAAAGCTTTTCAAGGTGGCACAAGATAAGATATCCTTCATTCTCCAATTCATCCAACTTTTCAATCTTGAAAACTTTACTACAAACCGCATTGAAGAAGAAACAAAGTCTAGTCAAAACGACCAAGATCATATTCGGCGATCCTCGAATAGCTACTCTGAGTAGCTGCGTTGCATCAAGACATGACAAGCCATGAGACTTTTGGCCTACTAATTTCAAGTCCTTCATCGAGACAAGCCTCTTAAAATTTGAAGAATACCTCGAGGGAACTTTTTGTGCCATGTAAACACTCACAAAGCTTCGTTTCTCATCCTTAGACAAAGTATGAGAAGCGGGGGACAATAAGTTCTCTTCCCATATGGCCTTGGATGCAAGTCTTCGCGTATTCCCATTGCTTGCAAATCCAATCTTGCCTTCACACCATCCTTCGAACTACCTTGTATGTTGAGAAGCGTGCCCACAATACTATCACATACGTTCTTCTCCACATGCATGACATCAATACAATTGTCTCACATCAAGATTGCGCCAATAGGGAAGATCAAAGAATACGAGATCTCTTCTTCCATATATTTGTTTCTTTTCTACTCTTTCCATGCTTACCGAAGATGACACCGATATTTTTAACCTTTTCATACACTTGCTCCCGACTCAATGCCACCGAGCTTCTTCATACTCTTGGCCACCAAAAAGGCCTTCTTTAATCGACTTATATGGGTGGCCCCGTCTAAGAAATCTCCTATGTCCAAGATACACCGTCTTTCTTCCATGTTGAAGTTGATGGTAGCATGTGCCTTCTTCACAAACCGGACATGCTTTATGGCCTTTTACACTATACTACGACAAGTTCCCATATGCTTTGGGAAGTCGTTTATAGTACAAAATATCATGGCTCTCATTCTAAAGACCTCCTTCTTGAAAGAGTCAAAAACATCGACACCTTCTTCCCACAACTCCTTCAAGTCTTCGATCAAGGGTTCCAGGTAAACATCTATGTCATTTCGGGTTGTTTTGGTCACGAAATCAACATAGACAGGCATGATGTACTTTCGTTTCATGCATAACATAGGAGATAAGTTGTAAACAATCGGGACTACGGGCCATGAGCTATGTATCTTGCTAAGGCTTCCATAGGGATTCATTCCATCCGTGCTAAGGGCAAGCCTCGAGGTTCCTAGGTTCTTCGCCGAAGTTCGGAAATAATTGATCGATCTTCTTCCATTGAGAAGAATCGGCCGGATGTCGAAGTTGTCCATCCGAAATCCTCTCATCCGCATGCCACCTCAGATTTTTGCATCATTTTCATTCGCAAACAACCGCTTGAACCTTGGTATGATTGGAAGATACCACAACACTTTTGCAGGCCCCTTATCGACTTATCTGTTGGGGTTTCACACATCGGACAACTACGCTTCTCTTCAAACTCTTTTCTATATAATACACAATCATTCGGGCATGCATGGATCTTTTTGTACTCCATCCCGAGTGGACAAAGTATCTTCTTAGCATCATAGTAGCGATGCGGCAACACGTTATCATCCGGAAGCATGTCCTTCAAAGCCTCAAGCAATTACGAAAAACTCTTGTCGCTCCATCCATGACGTGCCTTCAAGCTTACCAATTTCAATACGGCGTTCAACAATTGGTATTTTTACACCAGCGGTATAGCGGTGTCTACGCATCATTGCACGTATTACCATATGCATGTGATCGCTCAAAAGCCTCTTCTCCTACATCACGGATAATGTCCTCTGCGATCATCCATATCCGTGTCATTATCATCAAAGGCCACTTCCCATGTTGTTTCCCTTGATGGCACTTGTTCACCATGCCATACCCATCTTGTATAAGTCTTACAAAATCCGTGACAAATTAAATGTGTGCGTATAACTTCGAGGACATAGTCGACACTCATTCAAACATTTTACACAAGAGGCAATAATACTTCCCCCAGTCATCATGGGCATTTTTAAGCAAATTCTATAAATTCCCTAACCCCATTCGATATTCAATACTCGTTCGTAAAGCATCTATCCAGCTTGTGATCCATAGTAGAATTCCTATATATTATTTAGGCGAATTAAGAATTACATTTGGTCATAAATGCATCACGGTGAATCGAAGAACCAAAATAAATGCAAGACGAGGAAATTAAATGCGGGGATGAAGGTCTTGTGGACTAACTTCTTAGCATATGCGTTTCTTGAGTCGTCTTACTTCTCCGCTCACGACGTTGATGTTGCGGACAAGACAGCAAGAGTAACCTAAAAACACTTGTTGGTCGGTTGGGTAGGTCTAAAGTGCAAATATAATCTTCAAAAAACAATATTCGTTAACAACGAGAGAATACCCATAACAACATTACACCGATTTCGTTAAACCCATGAAAAACCAATAACGATAAGGCTGGAAAGTAATAAAGTTTTAACCGAAACATCTCTTACGGCTTCGTCTATAGGCGTTTAGCTAAGGAACCAGTGATTGTTGTCGAAGGTGCGCGAAGCGGCGGCGAGGCGAGAGGAAAATTTCGAGTCGGAACACGGTATTCACTTTCGGCGCGACAAGAGTTCGGAGAGGGAAATTTAATTTTCCGCGCGACAAAGATACCTTATTTAGCTTTTTGGATTTTATTAATACCGTTTATTAATTAAATGTCCGGTCCTAAAGATACAACTAACATTTTAAGACCGGAGTTTTAAAATTATCCGGTCCTAAAATTTTATTAGATTTTTAATTTTTAAGGCCGGAGGTTTATAAAACATCCGGTCCTAAAATTCAAATTATCTTTAGATCCGTTACTTATAAAATAAAATGTCCGGTCTTAATGGCCTTCGTGATTGGTATATTAAATCAATAAAATAAATGATATTTTTTGGACAAAAAATAAAGCAAAATTGGAGAATAAGTTTCTTTAATGAATTACGGGAGAAGAGCCAAAAATTCATACGAGTGTTCTTAATGTTTCTTACATTACTTCAGAATATATACACAACAACAAAAACACAAATGAAAAACAAGCTGAATATTATCATCCACAAGAATCGATGAACAACCTCGGCGATTTCGGCGTGAAGAGCATTAATTTCCGCCGGAGATCGGCAAGTTGTTGTCTTATTCTCTCCACCCGCAATATGAATGGATCATTACGGGAGAGCGGAGAGGGGTCGAGGTAGGCGCGCTGGGGCCAACAGGTTGGAGAGAGGGATTACGAACATCTGCATGGCCAGCTTCAAGATGACGGTTGAACTCAGCAAGAAAAGGATCGGCAGAAGGATCGGGGGGGTGCGGCATGAGCAATCTCTTCATCATCCGAAGAAATAACAATGGGTCCAACGACCCGAGAGTCTTCGGAAACAATACGGCGCACTTGTCATTTGGAGGAGCGCACCATATAATGATCTAGCCATGGCACGAGAGTGAGCGTGTATGCACCCCTACGAGCGGTTTGCTTGTATCTAACCATGGTTTGAGGATTTTGAGAAGTTGGGGCGAGCTAGGAAGTGAGGAGTTAACAAGGACAAAGAGGAGGTAGTGTGTGGAGTATATAAAGACGGATGGCGGAGAGATAAACGTCGATGATGAATTCGTCAATTTACTTTTATACAAACTTTTAAGACCGGACTTTTATCTTATATCCGGTCTAATTTTAATTCAATTACTTTTAAGACCGTCCTTTTATCAAATATCCGGTCCTAAAAACTCATTTAAGACCGATATATTACTTGGTATCCGGTCCTAAAACTAATTTTTAATTCAATTACTTTTAAGACCGTCCTTTTATCAAATATCCGGTCCTAAAACTCATTGTTGAAATGAAAGTTCATTCTTTTCAAGAGTCCCTTCCCCATTGTTGAAATGAATTCGAGTCTCTTCGGCTTCCACATAAACTTCCCAACTAGGCGTCTCCTCGTATTACGAGCAAATATGCGTCTCCTCGTTAATGTTTCCAGGCGTTTCACATTCTTCGGGATGGGTTCTCTATTTAAACCCGTTGTTACTTTCTTAACATTCATCTCCATCTCCTCCTAGAACCTCCACCGTAATGGCTTCTCCACCACGACGAGGTCCTCTTCAGGCGAAATCTCGAGGCACCTCCATATCCTCCTCCGTTGCCTCCGAAACCGAACTTGGCGGATCTTTGGAGCACCTGATAGCCCGCGTCGATCATATAGACCGAAGCTTGGGCAAACTGTTTCAGGTCTATCACGCCGTCAACAACAAGTGTGAAGCGGTACTCGGCATAATGACGTTGAGTACCATACCTCGATGACGACGTCTCAGACCATTCCTCCCTCCGACAACGATGGGGAGGATTAGAATTAGAAACATGGTTGCCTTGAACCCTAATGATATGTCTAAAAATCGAGTCACCAACTCTATTAAAATGAAGAATATTAGGACCGGACGTTTAATAAATCCTCGGTCCTAAAAATTAAGCCTTATTTTAAAATTTAAAGTTAGGAGCGGACAACTAACAAATATACGGTCCTAAAGGTTTCGGCAATCTATTAAATAAAATGAAGACTTTTAAGACCTGACTACTAACAAATAAACGGTCCTAATAATTTAGCCGTATATTTTCTATACTTTTAGGACCATACTTTTAACAAATATAAGGTCCTAAAAGTCTCTACCCAAATTTTTAGAATTAGACGAAGACTTTTAGGACCGGATATTTGTTAAATATACGGTCTTAAAATGGACGAACCTTTAGGACCGTACTTTTAACAAATATACGGTCCTAAAAGTCTCTACCCAAATTTTTTAGAATTAGACGAAGACTTTTAGGACCGGATATTTGTTAAATATACGGTCTTAAAATGGACGAAGACCTTTAGGACCGCACTTTTATAAAATATACGGTCCTAAAAGTCGCGAATACTTTTGAGCCTCATCGGCTCATTTTCAACATCACTTTGTACCTCAAATTTCAAGCACTAAATAGCTTTATCCACCATCCCATTCATTCGAAACCCAAAATGGACACACACAAATTGTTCGAAAAAATAAACAAATTTATTATTGAATTACATTGCTATATTTACAAATGAATTAATTAGCTAGTCGAAAAAATAAACATATGTATGAAGGCTATTGTTGCTACTGACATCATATATTATTTACAAATGAATTAATTTAGGACATTAATTATTGTCTTGACTTGGATTTTCTAAGACTAGTTTATACAGATATTCACAAAAAACCTCGCGTATGTGCTCGATTTCATCATCATCAAATGGCTCTTCACGGGCAAACCTCGTAACATCAAAGACGAAACGAAATTAACATATTATGTGCATATTTCATATGTAACATTAAGCCATCATGTGTTGAATTCAGCCATAACATCTTACCCTTAAAGTGACTTTAGTGTTTCCCTTCGTCACAATATCATATAAGTGTTTCATGACGTACGGGCCACATAAGTTCGATCGTTCCGGTTGCCCGGCGGGTCTAAAAATAACAATAAATATATATAAGAGCATATATAGCTTCTACGACCAACTTGAGAAGGCAATTATGTCATGTCCAATTATGTACTAACCTTAATTTTGTGCCATTTAGGATCGTGAGTTGAGCACCACGCTTTTTTACATCAACACGGAAGGTCTTCATGGCACTATCATCAAAATCAGAAATTTATCGGTAATGTTCACTGAAAATTCTGCACGAGATTTCGAGACAAGACGATCAAAATGACATTCTTACTTGGTGATCATCGGCACAACGTAGTCGATGGATCGCTGTGAGTGGAGCATAAGAAGATAACATAATGCAACTCCATGTTCATGATGACCAAGCGCGATGGTTGCTGAAAATTCACACGATAAAGTACTCAAAGTGATATATATATATGTAGCATAATTATATTAAGTGAATCAGTTTCTCGTGCATGCACCTACAAGAATGACATCGATGAGGGAATTAGTATATATGTATATATGTGTGTCTAAACGGTGCATTTCAATTATGTAATCAAGGAAGAAGATACTTACTTCATAAATAGTTGAACACATGCACTAGTAACCTCGGCTCGAGCAAAGCATGGACTCTACATCTTCATTATCAACTAAAAGCGGTTGAGGATGAGGAGGCCTACTACTTCATTGACAGGCCACGATTTATCTTTAAACCATTTTTGGCTACCAAATCTTTTATTTTTCCTTGGCCGTCAAGTTAGCGGTAGGGGATGGAACTTGAGGAGGGTGGAGCTTGAGGAGGGTGGAGCTTGAGGAGGGTGGAGCTTGAGGAGGAGTAGAGACATCTACAAGCTTCACTGGCCAAGAGATGAAGGTTCCCTTGACATCACTCACAACCTTCGACTCATCGGTTGGGAGAGGACAGTGCATCAAAGATCACCTCTTCAAGCGACACTCGACTTCATCATCGGCCATTTGTTCGTGGTGTATAGTTGATCCCAAGTTGTGGGCAGTCCCTTTAGCAACCAATTGTCTATGACCATCACGATCCTCCACATACAGATGACAAGGTTGCTCGACTCATTGTCCAACAATGCAGCTCCCTCTAGTGCTCTGCTTCTTTGCATAGGTTAATTTGAAGGTGTCAAGGGATCCACACTGGTCTCTGCCCGAGAGCTCGGGAGGAACTTCATTTTCTCCATCTCCTCCTTCATCTTGCTCATCTCAGTTGAAACATCCTCAATGTAGCATCTTTCGCGCCGATTCCTCACTTAATTTGGCCGTCGATCCATCTCCTCCCGGGTAACCATACTTTGTCCGTGGCGTTTGGATTTACCAAAGTATTGCTTTAGGCCTACCCGTCCTCCAATCCCCCTTACACGCCCGCGTGATCTGGTTTCGGTCGCGGCGGTCGAACATCATTCCTCCGTCAGAGCGCAAAGATCCCTCGCCTCTTTCTTTTTAAGATCTTCTGTAAGATACGGATAACGAGAAGCTTAGTGATGAAACATGTTTAGTAAGTAAAAAATAACAATATCGATACTTACAATTCGTTCGGCAACTACGAGTTTTTCACTCGTGTAGGCGCCGCAGCTTTTGCCGAATATACAACTTGAGCTCCTCGCGACGTATTGGAGATGGCGGTGGTCAACTACCGTAGAAGGATTGGATTCAGCTTCATCTTCTAATCTCTTCCGTTTGGTGCCATCAAATCTTTTCGGCCTTTTCATATCCGCCGCGAGAAGCCTGTGTGGGCAATCATTCTTTCTCCCAATCTCCTGATATTTTTCCCTTATTTTCTGTGAATCAGTATTGAAAACAACTATATATCAATTATGAATTCCAGCCATGTCACTAACTTGAAATTAGAGAACTTACGCGATATGAGCGTCAAACATTAGTCAAATTCACTTCATCAAGTTTCAACATTTTACTTAAGGAAGATGTAGCATTGTAGAAGAAATTGGGAAAACCAAAGGAAAGGGAGTTGCGAAATCTGCCAACTCGAGTCAATTCATTCATTCATCATAAATGGTTCCTACACATATTAGAATAACTAACTAACTAACGACAACGTCTAACCATGGCCATTACACGTTTACATATCAAACTTGCATGGAACTAGGACATGCTCCTCTCATGCAGGACAAAGGCAGCAAATGTATACTTCTATTCACACACCAAACCATTTAACTAACGAGATTAGATGTACACAATAACATTCACATATCCTCACGGGTTAATAAGCAAACAAAAGTGCAAACAAAACTAAATATAACTCACCGAGAGCTTCGAGAGTGGTCCGCTTGAACAAATTGTTGCCAAGTTTGTTCATCAATAAATTTGTACTTGTCCCGGGGTTGATGGTGAGGCTTCTCCTCGGCAAAAATATAAGTGTTAGCCGAAAGGTCTTAAACTTCTGAACCGCTCGGCTACAATAAGACAATGTTGAGTCTTTGAACTTCTCGGACTCGGGGACGGTGAATGTAAGCCGGATAGTGTCCCACATAGGATCCTTTATTGTTTTTGGTCCACATTTTCCACTCATCGGTCAAAATGCTAACCTTGCTGCGTACTAGAGCGCCGACAAAACTAGTATATGTGCTTTTATTAGGACCGAAAGGTTGCAAATTTTCATCAAAATGAATCTCGAGCTTCGTCCCAGTATTCCGACTAAGGGATACTTCCATCATTCGTGTGCCGCTTCTACCACGGCGTGCACGACGTTCAGCGTGAAGTTAACGTTTGGCGCTTCATTTTTAAGACCGGACAAATACACATATACGGTCTTAAAAGATAACCTTTAAGACCGATCTCTATATATGTCCGGTCTTAAAATTAATTAATTTTTATTCAAACTTTAGTACTGGCCAAATTTTTGGTCCGTTCTTAAAAATCTAACTTTTAAGACCGGTCATTCTGTAACTATGGTCTTAACATTTTATTACTTTTTATTTAAACTTTAGTACAGGACAAATTTTAAGTTCGGTCTTAAAAATCAAAGTTTTAAGACCGGCTTTTATATATGTTCGGTCTTAAAACTTTAATACCTTTATATTTATATTTTTAGTATTATTTTGGAGTGTAGAAAATATAAGTACGCCTTGATGAGATTTCTACATAAAAGTATTTGATATTTCAATTTTTTATTAACATTTTTAAGGCCGGTTGTTATTTTAAGCAGTCTGGATAAGATCTATGAAAAATTGATCAGAATAAGAAGTTCTTTATATTTACAAATATGCCACCGGTCACATATTTAGGACCCGTCGATAATTAGTCCGGTCTTAATGAGGCGTCCTTCATTGTGTAAGAAGTTCTTTTTATTTACAAACCTGCCACCGGTCACACCATTAAGACCGGTGCTTCGTTTATCCGCTCTAAATGAGGCGGTCTTATAGCCCTTCATTGTTTAAGAAGTTCTTTTTATTTACAAAACTGCCACCGGTCACACCTTTAAGACCGGTGCGTCGATTATCCGCTCCAAATGAGGCAGTCTTAAAGCCCTTTTTTGCACTAGTGCTAATTGGAACCTCGGCAAAATTATAGTTGTTAGCTAGATAGGTCTTAAACTTACTCCAGCGATCAGCACAATACGACAATGTCTTGTCTTTCAACTTCTGACTTTCAGGAACAGTGTATGTAAGCTGGATAGTGTCCCAAATAAGATCCTTTACTTTGGGCTTGTCGACATTTTTCCACTCATCTGTCAAGATGCTAGGCTTTCTGCGTGCTAGTGCGCCAACAAAACTAATATATGTGTTCTTACTAAGGCCGAAAGGAGCAAGATTTTCAACAAACTGAATCTCGAGCTTTCTCCCGGCAGTCCGACTTAGGGCAAAATATTTCATTCATGTGCCTCTTCTACCACTACTACAAATAAGGGTTACTACTTCCCTAAGAGACGTCCTTATTTTTAAAAAGAAAGTAAAAAGTGAACGTAGTGGCATTTTTGTAAAATAAATACTGATATGTTCAAATGTGGCATCCTAAAACTATTTTTAGAACGTCTAAAATAAATTAAGGCGTCCTAAAAACATTTCAGGACGTCTAATTTAAACCATTTTGCGCCAAAGTTTTAGCGCCATCGTGAATTCATTAGTTGATTTTTTTTTTAATTGGCATCCTAATAAAAGTTCAGGACACCTTAATAACAATAGTGGCCCTAATAAATTTTAAGGCGACCTGATATTGGTTCAGGACGCCTTAATCAAAAATTAAGGCGACCTGATATTGGTTCAAGACGCCTTAATTTTTTTTGGCGTCCTGAATCATATATCAGAACGCCAAAATTGAAAAATTGGCGTCCTGAATATACTTTCAGGACGCCAATTTTCCTTTTTCTAATAGTTAAATACTCGGATCGTCACTCTCCTCGATCAGTCCGACGATAGACTTTCATTTACTCCCTCTCCCCAAATCTTCTCACCCACGCCGCCTCCTTCCCCAAATCCTCTCGTCGTGGCCATTTTCGCCGGCGTCTCCTCCTTCACTGCCTCGCCGCTACTCCGTCTCTACCATGCCTCTCCTCCGTCTCTCACTCTCGTTGCTCTCTCATCGCAACTACTGTAAGGTTGTAAGTCTTCTTGACCTAAAAAGTTTGTTGGTGTCTGCTCATAGCTTCTGATTCCTCAATCACCTATTTTGGCATTCTCAGGTGGCTTTTCCGTAGGTACCACGTACACCGGTTGTTGACGTAATTTTCCATTGGGTGAGCGTCTCACTCCGCCTCCTTCTGAAACCCAAACCCACCAAGCCCTATCACTAGTTCGTCTCCTAATCACTTCCATTGTTAGGTAATGCTTGTTCTTCTTGTTCTTTGATTTCCTTTTTCACCTTAATTGCTGGTTTTTACTTACTCTATTTAGGATTAGGATTTCCATTTAGATAATGCTACAATTGAATTGATTTTCCTGTTTACATTTACATTAGAGTGCATTTGGTATATTAAGATTGTATTTTCTTTAATACTTGGCCTTGTGAGTTTCTTGTGCATTTTGAACCCTTGTAACATATATAGATGTAACATGGTGGAGGGAATTGGCCAAGTCCAAAAAGTATTGGAGTGCAGAGTTGTCCTCATACATTGTTAGTGCTTAAACAATACTCCTGTTATAAACTCATATTGACAAAAAGAAGAAAAACATAGAGGCTGGGGCTTTGTACAAATGGCTTCAATCCGTATCGAACTCTTAGTAGCACCCATAGTGCATGGCCGGTTCTCCTTGTAATATACAACTTACCTCCCTGGCTATGTACGAAACGAAAGTTCGTGATGCTTTCTATGATGATTTCTGGACCAAGCATTTCGGGAACAATATCGATGTGTACTTGGTGCCTTTGATTGAGGATTTGAAGAAGTTGTGGGAGGAAGGCGTAGATGTGTTTGATGCATATAAGAAGGAGTCCTTGAAGTTGCGTGCAATGATATTTACCACGATAAACGACTTTCTTGCATACGAAAATTTGTCAGGGTACAGTGTGAAGGGGCATAAAGCATGTCCAATATGTGAAACGCAGACACAAACTTCCATCCAGAAGAATATATGGAAGAAGAGATCAATTTTCTTTGATCTTCCATATTGGCGTAGTCTTGATGTGAGACACAGTCTCGATGTGATGCATGTGGAGAAAAACGTTTGCGATAGCCTTGACAGTACTCTTTTGCACATACCAGGGAAGACTAAGAATGAAATTAATGCGAGACTAGACCTGGTTGATATGGGAATAAGAGAACAGTTACATCCACAAGTAATGGAAGATGGTAAGAGGGCATAAATGGAGCCAGCAGCTCATACACTATCAAAGCCGAAGAAAAAAAGTTTGTGTGGGTGTCTATATGACATTAAGGTTCCACAAGGATATTCTTCTAATTTGAGAAGGTGTGTTTCAATGGACGATTTGAAGTTAGTGGGAATGAAGTCCCATGATTATCATGTGTTGATGCAACAACTATTACCAGTAGCTATTAGAGGCATTATGAAAGATGAAGTGCAAACCACTATAACAAGATTGAGTATTTTCTTTAATGCTATCTGTAACAAAGTCATTGACATTGAAAAACTAGATGAATTGGAAAATGAGAGTTCTATTATTTTGTCCCAACTAGAGATGCATTTTCCTCCTGCATTTTTTGATATAATTGTGCATCTGATAGTGCACTTGGTAAGGGAGGTAAGGCTCTGCGGTCCAATTTACCTAAGGTGGACGTACCCTTTCGAGCGATACATGAAGATCTTAAAAGGATATTCTAAAAATCCTTCTCGACCGGAAGCCTCAATAGTTGAGAGATATGTAGTTGAAGAGGCTATGGACTTCTGCAAGGATTATCTATCGGGGGCGGCGATACAATCACGGCATGACGATGGGATAGCGAGGAACTCGAGGAATCGGGCGAAGAATATGCCTCGTGAAGAGGTGTTGCAAGCACACTTGTACATCCTGAATAATATGGAAGTAGTTCAACCATACATTGATGAACACAGAAAGAGTTTGAAGAATATGAATCCAAGGAAGAACGACATGCAGATAGTTAATGACCAAAAGAAGACATTCATAAAGTGGTTCCAACATAAGGTATTGCACGAGACCGGTGTGTCGGATACAATTGAGTGGTTAGTCTGGGGGCCTTCTTTTCAGGTCATCACATGGAGCGGTTATGATATAAACGGATATTCTTTCTACACAAAAGACCAAGATGACAGAAGTTCTGTGCAAAATAGTATGGTGATGGTTGAAGCTGAATCCATGCACTTTTCGAGTTCGAAAGACAAAAACCCGGTGTTAGCAGCAATGGCTTATTATGGAGTTATTGAAGAAATATGGGAGATGAGCTACAACAAGTTCAAAGTTGCTTTATTGAAATGTAAGTGGGTTAGCAATAATGCTGTTGCCATAGATCCTAAATTTGGATTTGTCTCAGTTGACCTTCAACGACTTGGTCATAGAGATGAGCCATTCATTCTAGCAAGCTAGGCGAACCAAGTGTTTTATGTTACAGACCCTGCTGATAAAAAAATGTCTATTGTACTTCAAAGTACAAAACAGAAGTATGGTGAAGAATCCCTGAACCTTGACGATCATTCCCTTTCTCAATAAATCCACCTATAACACGTGAAGTAGAATTGGTAGATGATGAAGAATATGCTGCAAGAAAGGATCATTGTGAAGGAATATGGGAAACCATATGAAGATTGCACACTTATGTACGTGATCACTCCATGATTCTCAAACGTGATCGCTCCATGATTCTCAAATTATGATATTTTTGTAGATTGCACACTTGAGTTTTTAATTATTTCATTCACTTCATTGGTTTATCTTATGGCTTGTTTTCCAATTTACAGTTTTTTGATATTGTTGCTCCGTTCTCGGATGAAGAAGTCGATACGGTTCGAGACGTTTTGGTTAGACATCTTCTGCAATACCTATAGGTATATATGTGAATTTGACATTGTTGTTGGCCGGTAGTGCACTAGTTCAAATATATAGTGCAAATTTGACATTGTGTTCATACTCATGTATTTCATTTTGACATTATATTGTTGTTGATGCTCATGTATTTCATGTATTTCAAATGTATAGTGCACTATTTTATATATGTCTCACTGTTTAATCAGCCTGATATGTTAATGAAGGAAGGTTGTTTTTTAGCACTGTGGCTAGTGGCTTGTAAATATTGTATTCTTGTTTTGCAGACAATTTGGGAATTATAAAAAAAAAAACTAAAATAAGGCGTCCTGAAAATAAAATTCAAGACGCCAAAAAATAATTTAAGAAGTCCTTTAATTAATTGAGGACGCCTCATATGATAGTTTAAAAAAAAGAAACTAAAAAAGGCGTCCTGAAATAAAATTCAGGACGCCAAAAAAATCAATAAGGAGTCCTTAAATAAATTCAGGACGCCTCATATGAGGCATCCTATATTAATTCAGGACGTGGGACGCCAAACTTTAAAAAAACAACTACCCTGTCCGAGACGTCCCTTTGAAAAATGACGTTAATTGGGTCTTATTTAGGTCATTTTTTCATTTTTTTTGTAGTAGTGTACCATGACATGTAGGGTGGTTACAAGGCTTATTGTGAGATGAAGAGGGTTTGTTCCAACTCACACTAGTAACATCAGTAACTGGCGTTCCAGGAGCAGGACTAGAATGGTTTTCACCGTTCATTATCGAAAGAAGGAAGAGAGGTTGAGAGAGGTGGTGCGAAAGAGGAATGCCTGAGAAAACGAGAGAGTAACAGAGGATGATGGTGGTGGGCGAGGAAGAGAGGTAATGCAACAGGAAGACAGGTTTCGCAACAAGAATAGGGGTTCAGACTTTAGAGAGAGCAACGTAAGGTTTCGTGTGAAGAAGAATATATTTGGCTCTTTAATTTTAAGACCGGATGTATACAAAAGATAGTCTTAAAAGTTAATATTTAAGACCGACCCTTATTAAACTCCAATCTTAAAAGTAATTAATTTTTTGTTTAATTTTTTTCAATATTTCGTACCGGCCATAATTTAAGTCTGGTCTTAAAAGATTTAATTTTAAGACCGGACGTATTGAAAAGCTAGTCTTAAAAGTATAAATTTAAGACCGGTCCTTATTAAATCCCAGTCTTAAAATTAATTAAATTTTTGTTTAATTTTTTTCAATATTTTGTACCGGCCATAATTTTTATCCGCTCTTAAAAGTATAACTTTTAACACCGTCTTTTATATATAACCGGTCTTAAAAATTTTAGACCTTTATATTTAAATTTTTCCTTAGATTTTGGACCACAGAAAATATAAGTCCGGTTGTATGAGATTTCTCTAAAAAGTAATTGATATATCAATTTTTTTAATAACATATTTAAAACGGTTGTTTTTATTACCGGTCTGAATAATATATTTAATGCCTATGAATAAAGGATCCGATTCAAGAAGTTCTTTATATTTACAAAACTGCCACCGGTCATACTTTTAAGACCGGGGAGTCAATACTTCAATCTAAATGAGGCGGTCTTAAAACTCTTTTTTGCACTAGTGTATGGACTATTTTAATTTATTATATTTTCTAAATTGTATATTTTACTTTTATTGTGATGTAGTTTTAAATAAATTTAATAATTTTTCAATGTTTGGAATTCATTTTTTCATTGCAATTCAACAATTCAATATGACTTTTATAAAATATTAAATTTGAACTATTAAAATTTGATGTAATAAGATAAATAATGGGAAGGGAAATAAAACAGAGAGGATGCGAAGTAGGAAAAATTGTCCTTTGTGAACGCATAGAAGCCGGTTGCAATGAGATGCCAACAGCCCAGTTAATTCACTCCATGCATTTTAGTTGGAAAATTAATTTGGCACACTGGACTGTTTTAACGATTTGTAACATATGATAGATAATATTTAAGTTGAGCAGGTATTAGAGCAAATTTGCAATGTACTGTACAAAATAACATGAACAAATATTAGTTAAAGGTATTTCTAGTCAAATATGACCGACCATACATGGATAACTATTGTCTAATCTTTGTTTTTACTGGAAAACAATTTTTTTTTTTTAAATGTACTATTTTAAAAATATTATTTTAATTGAGACCAGCCTAACCATGATTTAAATAAGATACGGTTTTATTATTCATTAGGTTAGTAACTGAATTAGTTAGTATTACTGTGTTATGTTATTATGTTGTTGTCATTCTGTTATTACCGTCGAACAGTGGATAAGGAATTATCCTATATATAAAGGGTAGCTTAGACTATTGTAGTGTGGTTAATATTGACGAATGATGAATGCAAGTGCACAGTGATATGTGTTTTCTCTCCCCTTTCCCAACCAATGCTTGAGATGCACAAATTCATCATAATGAAACAAACTCCTTATGTAGGGTTGGGTTGGCGAAGTATGGAAGGCAATCGTGATAGCAGTTAGATGTACAATCATCTAAATTAGAGAAAACAACTAACTCGAGTATTCATGGAGGGTTTGGAAGAGTTCATCCAATTTGCTTCAGTGCAAGCAACTAGTTCAAGTAACATGATTAGTTGTCCGTGTGTGAAATGTAGGTGTTTCAAATTTCAAAATCCAAGCATGGTCAAAATTCAGTTGTGTAGTCAAGGCTTCATGAACAGTTGCTTATGGATGCCGCGGGACCGCGACTGGCCAATATTTTGATCCCGTGACTCATGTTGAACCATCATACATGGGAGAGGATCCTAATCCAAAAGTCGAAAGTTTCTATAAAATGCTTCAAGATGTGCAACGTCAATTATGGGAAGGTTGCAAATACATTGAACATAGTGAACATTCATCGCTATTGGCTACCCTAGCCACACTAAGCTTGAAGAGTGATCACCATATGAGTGAAAAAAATTACAACGAAATGATGTAGATAATGGATAAGGTTGTTCCTAATGATAATAATTTTCCAAAATATTTTTACCAAGCAAAGAAAAAGGTGAAAGAGCTTGGGCTTAGATGTGAAAAAATTCATTGCTGCACCCAAAGGATGTATGCTCTATTAGAAGGATGATGCTGAGCGGAATAATTGTAAATTTTGTGAACATGATAGGTACAAAGTTGTGAGGAATGGAAGGATTAACCAAGATGTGGTACTTTCCTCTCGTGCCTAGACTTTAGAGATTGTATTCATCAGAACAAATAGTTGCTCACATAAGATGGCATCAGGAGCGTCGTAAGGATAAAAAATTTGTGACACATCCATCTGATGCTGAAGTTTGGCTTAAATTTGATGAGGTGAATCCTTTGTTTTTAGAGGATCCCCGTAATGTGCGTCTTGGTTTATGTTCGGATGGGTTCGCTCCTTTCAACAAGACGGGCAAGAATTATTCTTGTTGGCCTATGATTATGACTCCATACAATCTCCCACATTCCATGTGCATGAGAAGATAGTTTTTGTTCCTTAACGCGTTAATCTTTGGGCTATCCTACCTAAAAAAGAATATAGATGTATACCCCAGGCCTTTGATAGACGAGTTGAAGATATTGTGGAGTGAAGGGATTCTTATGTACGATGTATCACTGAAGTAGAATTTCACCATGCTAGTTGCCTTAATGTGGATGATAAATGATTTCCCTGAATATGAGATGTTGAGTGGCATGCAAATATCGGGGAAGCTTGCATGTTCGGTATGTCTAGAACAGAACGTGGGTTTTAGCTTGCAATACAGTCGCAACGTTTGTTGGTTTGACAGGCACCGGCAATTCCTACCCATCGATCATCTGCTTAGGAAAAATAAAAAAGACTTCAGGCATGGTGTGGTTGAACGGTCAAATGAACCTCATCGTTTAAGTGGCTAAGAAATATAGGACAGGGTGAAGCACATTCAACGTGTTGAAGAGGCGGCTGCTTTCAGCGAACCTAAGGGCTATGGCATTGATTATCATTAGAACAAACACAACATCTTTTGGGATATACCATATTGGAAAGATCAATTGTTAAGACACAACCTCGATGTCATGCACATTGAGAGGAATGTGTTTTGCATTATTCTGTACATTGTAATGGACACCAAGGGTAAGACAAAGGATACAGTCAACGCAAGACGGGACATAGAAGCGATTTGCAGAAATCTTGATTTTCATTTGGTGGAGAATGCCACGGGCTGGATTTCCAAACCTAGAGCGTCGTACACATTGAACAAAGAGTAGAATTTAGAATTGTTGCGATGGGTTAAAGATCTTAAACTCCTAGACGGTTATGCATCTAACTTGTCAAGATGTGTTGACATGAACGAGGAAAAGTTATTCATGATGAAGAGTCATGATTGTCATGTTTTCTTCAAGAGACTATTGCCATTGGCCTTCAAAGAACTACCGAAGCATATATGGACTATTCAGACAAAATTTTCTATGTTCTTTAGAGAAATTTGTGCTTCTGAACTTAATGTTGAAAAGTTACAACATCTGGAGGCGAGCATGTCAATAATGCTATGCAAGTTAAAAACTGTGTTTGCTCCTAGCTTATTTGACTCAATGGAACATTTACCTGTTCACTTGGCCTATGAAGTAAGGGTGGGAGGTCTGCAACAATATAGGTGGACGTATCCGTTTGAGAGGTTATATATATATATATATATATATATATATATATATATGGCGTAATTATTAATTGACCCACACGGTGCTGTAGTTTATAAATACCCTTCGATTGTCCATTATAGGTTTTTACGCACACTTAAGTACAAGATAAAAATCAAAGGTACGCTGAAGGATTTATCTCTGAAGCGTATCTAGTCAAAGAGGCTACTAAATTTGTATCATACTATTAGCCCCCTGACATTATATCAAGATGGAGTGGGGTACCTCGCAACAATAATGGCGGTGATACGGGTAGTCAGATATCAATATTTAATTTTCTAGGCCAAGTCGTAGGAAGGCAATGTAGGTCAACTCAAGAAGGAAGAGATAAGCAAGTAGCAGAGTGGTACATTCTAAACAACTGTGAAGAGGCCACCCCGTAGTTAGAGTAAGATTTCCTCTATTTTTACTGTTATGATATGTATTAAAGTATTAATTTCATTTTTTTTGTTACAATTACGTTTCTAATTGGTTTCGATCAAGAAATCCTTCAAGGTCAGATTTTGAAGTTGATCACTTCATGAACATTGAGTTTCATTAATGGTCCCAAGACTATTCGTGCAAAACCAATCAGCTCCCCATGATGTTGCATGGAGTTTATCTTACGAAGTTGCAAGAGTTTTTACCCAGTTCAGAAAATATGTAATCAATGGGTATCGGTTTCCAACTTTTGAAGTGAACGAAAATATGTCAATTTGCAATTACAGTGTATGTTGTCGAGGTGGCCAAGTTGACGGGGTTGAAGGCGACTACTACGAGAAGTTAATTGACATAATTTAGCTGGATTACCAATAGGACAAGTCAGTGACTCTGTTTAAATTTGAGTGGTTTGATAACACTCTGTGTGGGACAAAAGTGGAAATGTTGAGATTCATTGGGTAAGGAGATATACAATTATTCCTACTTGCTCAACAGGCGGAACAACTTTATTATACATCATACCCTACATCCCGCCAAGGTTTGAGGAGAGTTATCAAAATCAAAGCCTAGAATATTATACCCAAATTGAAAGAGTCAGAAATAAATGACGATATGACTGAACCATTCCAAGTTGATGTTGAACATGTATTGCTCGTAAATATTACCGAGGATGATGTACCAAGCAATCTCTTTGCTTCCACTGTGGAGTTAGAGTTGATTCCTATCCAAATTGACAATGGGGAATCAGATGATGAGGAACAATATATTTATTCTGATGGTGAATATGAATTCGACGACTATGAGACTCCAGAGGAAGGTGTACAAGTAGAGGTCGAAGAACAGGAATCATCCGGTTGATTTGTATTAGTTTTTTGTTTATCGCGATTTATTATACTATATACGTTTTATTTTTCTATTGACATATTAAGTATATTTCTTATATTTATATATATTTTTACATAAAGTTTATAAGTGTTCAGAGATGGAGCCTTCAGCTGGGCGTTCAGGTAGTGGTCGTAGAGCCCGAGGCCGTCCTATCAGAGGTGTAGGATGACATCATCTACCTCCTCTGTAGGTAGAGGGCTTACCTCTTCCCAAGATTTGTCTCCACTTAATTTGTCATCTTCATCATCTACTATTGACTCCCTTATAGGCGGTACAGGTGTGCCTAATACTCCCACTTATCCACAGCAAGGGGCAGAGTAGGTTTACTTTACGAATTTTGATTGATCTACATATATTTTGTTTTCTTTAAGCATCTATGTACTATCTTTTTTGACACTTCACATTTCTTCTTTCAGCATATTACGTTGTCTGGGAGCCAGGTTGGGGAAGATAGTTCCTCTAATACACCAGTGTAGGGATCAGTTGATCCTTCGATAGGGCTGACGTGGATCCGTCCTGTCGATACCACTGAGTAAGTCATGTAAAGTTACTCGTAATGTTCGGATTTTTTACCTTTAGTTTGTATGCTAATATTTGCAACATTTCCTCTATTTTCAAGTTTGAGCCTTATAGTGTGGTTGTGGATTTCATGGATTAGCAATTATTCCGTAACTACAATCATCCTTCAGGTAGTTGGTTAGAGATTCCTCTTGGTGTTCACGATGCTTGGTTCAATAATTTCTTGGTAAGTTATGTGCTTTATGATTATTAATTTATTCTCATCCAAATGCAAATTGATTTAGTACTTTTATAATTTGGAGCATTAATTGTTCATTATTGATTTTTAGGGAAAGTTTAGGTGGTTGGTTGCCCATCAGGGAGATTTGAAAAAAGCTTATAACTACAAGTCAGGCCGATGGTTGTCTGATCTGTTTAATAAGTTAAGAAATAATATAGGCAAGACAACTTGGATTCATCTTGAAATGGGCTGCCGATGAGAAATGGTAGCAGAAATATATGCAAAAATAAGTTAAATAGGTCTTGAATGGATGAACCCTCATATACTGGTGGCTCCATTCCAATAAGTCAGCATCGAAGAAACATTATGAGTATACGTTATTTTCTATTTCGGTATTTAATATTTTGTACTTTGAAGTAATTAATTAAGGGTTATGATTTGTATTGGCAGGAAGCTTTTGGGGACGTACCTTCAGACTTTGTTGATTGGGTTACCTTTGAGCAAACCTATTCCCAGGAGTTTGAAGGTAGTGGGAAGTGCTAGGTTAATGCCAAGTCTCAGCAATTAGCGGTGAGACACGTATTATATTTATTATTTGTTTCAAATTGCAACATTTTTTTTTCATTTTACATGCCTATTTGTGATGTATTTTTGTCCTTATAGGAAACTTGGGAGAAGCTGTCACAAGAGAAAGCCACACAATTGGTGAATGACCCCGCATCCTCTCAGTCTGATAATGAGAACCTCTTCATTGAAACTATGGAAGGATTTGACAAGAAAGGCAGAGTGTTCAGGTTAGGTGCCTCGCCAGCCAAGTGAAGGCTTCCAAGTGCTCATCCAGCCAAATTGGAGTTGTTTCTGCAAGTAAACGTAATACTTTCACTACAAAAAAAATCAGTTTTTGCGACGGAAATATCCGTCGCGAAAAAGGGATTTTCCGTCGCAAAATGCCTTTGTGACGGAATTCGTCAATCGCAAAAACCATCGTCGCAATTGCGACGGAAAACACTAATACAGAAAAAATTTCCGTCACAAACTTTAGAAATTTGCGACGGAATTGAAGTCCGTCGCAAATTTCTGGAATTTGCGACGGAATTAAATTCCGTCACAAATTCCTGGAGTTTGCGACAGAATTCCTTTCCATTCCAAATTTCAAAATTTATTTTTGATATATTAATTTTGAATAAAATATTGTGTTTTCTATTTATTTTTGATACATTTAATCTTAAAATATTTTTTTATGTAATCAATAATAGATATATTAAATATTACTTTAAATGTTTTGAATAATTAAGGCAGTTACATAATTTTGATTCAAAATATATTTCAGTTATGATATTATCATCTAATTCAAAATATTTGAATATACAAATATAAAAATAAAAAAGACCATGAGAAAATATAAACAAACGTTTAAAATAATATAAACAAACAAATGTTTTATTAAAATACTTAAAATTTCATTTGTGGGAGTAATTGGTAGTTACGCAAATGTTGGAAGTTACTACGGAGTATTATAATAACTAACCCTAATTAATTTGAAATAAAAAGAAAAAGAGCAGGTCGAGGGAACGAGAAACCTCAAACAGCATATTTATAGCTAGCCAGAATCATGTTACAGACAGAAAATACTCATATCTAATGAGATTATGTTGATCTGGCCGAAATACAAGCCCACTAATAACAACAATAATAATAGTAATAGTAACCGAAAGTAAATACTGATTAGAAAAAGATTGTATAAAATTTTCCTATGGATTAAGGAGAATATAAAAAAACTCAATATTATTTACAGAAAGTCAATAAAAATAGGATTCGATATTATTACCATAGCTAATTCAAAAAAAAAAAACAAAGTCATGTAAATGAACCACATCCCATAAAAGGAAAAAAACATACAAACATACCTGATTGAGGACAGTGACGAGGCCGTAGAATGGAATTGGAGGACGAGTGGTGGAGGATGGTGGATCGAGGACGAGACCGAGGAGGCGGAGCACGGAATGGCTAGGCGCAGGAGACGAACGGACGGTCGGAGGTGCGCACGAGGGGGAGGAGAAGAAGAAGAAAGGTGGAGGACGGTCGAAATGAGGTTCCTTCGCAAAAAAATTTGTGTTTTGGGACGGAACCTCATTTCCGTTGCAAAAAGCAACTAGCAGCCAAATGGCCGTCAGTTTGCGACGGAAATGAGGTTCCGTCGCAAAAAGCAAATTTGTTTGCGACGGAACCTCATTTCCATCGCAAAAAGCAATTTTTTTTTCTTCTGACGGAAATGAGGTTCCGTGGAAAAATATTTGCTTTTTGTGACAGAACCTCTGTTCCGTCGCAAATTGAGGGGACCTAGCGGCCAAATGGCCACCAGTTTGCGATGGAACTAAGGTTCTGTCGCAAAAACCAAATTCTTTTGCGATAGAACAGTAGCGCACTACCACCACACAGCAGCTGCAGGCTACGACACAGCTGGTGAATCAGCAAGTGCAACTGGTGAATTAGCAAGAAGAGAAGATGAATCATCAAGAGCAGATGATCCAGTAGCAAGGGGAGAAGATGAATCAACAAGCAGAGATGATGAAGCAGATGCAGGATCTACTCCAGTCCCTAATGAAGGACAAGAAAAATACGGGGTCAACTCCTGGTGATGATGATGACCATACTACTGCTGATGGACATTATTTATGATTTTTTTGGGGGGTTTTTTTTTTTGTTCATTTGGTTTCAAACATTGTTTATATTTCGTTTTATCTCCGTATACTCTTTTATGATTGTCATTATATATTTTTCATCATATACACTTCTTTTCAATTTTGTATTTTTTTTTCTAGTGGTTGCTGAGAAAGAGATGTAATAATTTTTTTTAATATATTTTTTTAAATTCGCTATGGATTATTACATAATTCCATTGCAAATGGACATAAATAATGAAAAAATAAATTAAATAATTTGCAACGGATTAATTTAAAAATTCCATCGCAAATTTCACGAAATTGTGATGGAGTGTAACCTCGTCGTAGATTCCAAAATTTGAGACGGATACAGTGTCTGTCGCAAATTGCATAAATTACGATGGAATATGAATCCGTCCGTCGCAAATTGCATAAATTGCGACAGAATGTGTATCCATCACAATATTTCCTTTTTGCGACAGATAGACATTCTATTGTAATTTATGAAATTTGCAATAGACTGTCTATCCGTCGCAAATTCCAAAATTTGCGACGGAAAGGTTTTTTTTTGTCACAAAAACGATTTGTGGCGAGTCCGTCTCAATTTCCATTGCAAATTGTGTTTGCGACGAAAAATCCCCCTATAGCGACGGATTTAGTCTGCCACTAATCGGGGGTTTTTTTTTTTTTGTAGTGGGGATTTGACATTTGTCCTAACCCATGAGAAAAGTGAATCAAAGAGATATTGGTAAAGATACTGTTTCAAAAAGGTCAGTAGGTTCAAGAGCAATAGGTGAGTGTATAGCATCCCCTTATAATTTTTATAAATGATATTTTTACTACTTGTCGTACTTTAATGTTAATAACCATATTTATAACTATGTTTTGACGAAGGGATGTTTATCATATTTTCATTTTCTTGTTGATATTACATGAGTAAAGATTGATGATTTTATTCGTTATTATTTATTTTTCTCCAATTGCTTCATAGCATAATTCATGATTATGCATGGTAGAGATATTTTTGAGTTGTTTTTCATAAAATTTCATATTGAGATGGTCTTGTAATTTGAAATGTTTTTACACGAGTTCTTGTTACTTGAAAAGGATTTTGTCAACAGATTGAATCTGAAGGAAAGTTTTGAAATATTGTTTGTGAATTTTCATTCTGAGACATTCTATTATGTCGTATTTGATACGAGTTATCATGGTATTGAAAGAATGACTCTTCATTGCTTTGATAAATTGGCTCCAAGCATGCTTGAAAATGGTTTTGAGAAGATTGAATACAGAATGCCGGTTACTAATAGTATTACTGTTAGTTCTAGATGCAACATGGTTAACCTCAAGTTCACTTGATGTTTGTGGGATCCGTTCTCATGCTTGTTATTTGTCGGTCTTGCACCTGCGCTTGTTTCGTAGTCTCGTGTTGTGTTTGATTGGTTAATTACGCTAGTGGACTGTGTGCCCATGCTTGTTACCCTGGCTTCATGTTGCGCTTGGTTAATTACCCTTATGGACTATATGTCTATGCTTATTCTCGTGGCTTCATACTGTGCTCTGTTAGTTACCCTTGTGGACTGTGTATCCATGCTTATTATCCGTTCTGTAGAAGCCCTACTAATGGATGAGGCTTAAGATTTGAGATTTGATGTTTTAAACTAAAATTATTAAACAAAATGATTTATTACATATTTGGATTTATTTAATTGATAATCCTATATAGAGTTTTATTTATACCTATGATTGTATGAGGTAGAAATTGCAATTTATTGTTATATTGTTGTTATTCAAGATTAAATATGTTTAATTTTTTTTATCCTATGTTTCACTAAATTATATAAATGGGACGTTATTCACCAAATTTTTTTTGATCTTGGATAGCATTGCTGACCTTGCAACTTCAGTTGATCAGTGAAAACTATCATTGCTGGCCAAGCTTGTAAATATATTTTGGATCAATTGTTAGTGGATGTAAAATTAAGATTTCATTTATATTTTAACATTTGTAGTTTAGATGCTCCATGTTGTCTATAGGTAAGATCCCTGCCTTCATTTGTAATTGAGAATATATGTATATGTATATGCATATGCTATAATGGAGCATAGTTTTTTTGACCCAAAAAAAAGAGCATAGTTCGGAATGCAATTATGAAAATTTGGGTCATTATAGTTTTTTAGGAGATCAGATCTGATTTATAGAGGAGATTTTGCCCAAAATTTCTATAAAACACTTAATATTTTGATTATATGAGGTATATTATTATATATGAATTTAAACTGGTTTAGGAATTCTTAAGATTATTGTTTTAGTTATGATTTTGTTAATGGTATTATGAGTATCATTTAATATTCGTATATAGGTTTAAGACTTAAGAATGTGAGTCTACTTATATTCCATGCTAATCAACCAGCTGGCGTGACACTCATCCCTTCCAAGATTTTCTCTTTCAATACCTTCATGTTATTTATTTTGCAACTTTCAGCAATAAAAGTCAAATCCAAGCTTCATAGTTAGAAGAATTAATTTTATAATGCCATTACTGTCTGATTTATTATTATTTATTTTGTCTTTGCTGGTGGGAAATTTCATAGCAGCATAGTGTTGCACATTTAATATAATATATACAGCATCAATTTAATTACACTCAACTTGGGATTTTTATATATAAAGTCCGTGAGGTTCTCGGTGGCTTTATTTGTAAAAGTTGGTGAGATATGGCTCAACTGACTCACACCATTAAGTCGTGTTCTCGTTGGTTTCTTGTTAATTGGATGGATGTTGAAATTATGCCTTCAATTCGGACGACTCATTATGATTATTTTATTTTTATGGCTATGACTTGCCAATTAAGTTTTGCGCCTTCTTATTTGACCAAGTTAAGATTTTGGCATCAACCATATTCTGCTCAATGTTTTTCCTTTTTTAGGCTGAGATGTTTATGGGCGCATATATATATATATATATATACAGTCAGTGGCGGACCCAGCATTTAAGGTTTGTGGGTGCACAATTAGTCGTGGGATTCGGGGGTTCGGGGGCAGCACCCCCGAAAATTTTTTTTTTAAAAAAAGTTTTAAACGAATTAAAAAAACAAGAGAATATAAACACTAAAAGAAAAGAAAACTTCAACTTAACATAGAAAAATAATAACGGTAGAACGAGTGCCAACTTTATCAACAAATAGATTAGTGGATAAACAATATCCTTTCTCTTCTCAACCATCTTCAAAGCAAGGTCAGAAATTGAATGCAAATTGCCAAAATCAGAATCAGCCCTCACATCAACAATAAAATTACCGAGACTTGAAGACAGAAAAGGAATATCGCAAGCTCATCAAACTCCAAAGGATAGAATCTAGCAAACTCAATCAACTTTTATTTGTTAAAATTAGCAAATGAATCACGAGGATCAAGACAACTCAAACACTCAAGCAACTTGGTATTGACATTATCAAATCGATCATTCAACTCTTGAATCTGAGTATCTATCACTATATTAAATAACTCCACCTTAAAGTAGTGGAAGAATGTGCATGATTCCAATCTCCGTCTCGATCTCCCTTTAGGACAATAAACATCATTCATATTTGGAATGTCAATATCATATTTATTGGCAAAAATGCTCGTTTCTTGAAGCAATTCATCAAAACCATTATCTCTCAACTCTTGTAAATGAGACTTGACTACCTTTACTAAACCAATTGCATTTAAAAGGTCTTGATCTTTTCTTTGCAGTGTTTGTGACAACTCATAAGAAATCCCCAAGATCAATTTCATAAGATGCAACAAGAATGCAAATTCAAAATCATCCATGGCATACAAAATGAAACTTGCATCGGTTCTTGTAGCATCATTTTTTGGCTCATCTTCAATAATTTTCATCAAGGAAATTATTGGAGAAAATAATGAGATAACACTTGTAACCGTGCCAAAATGGGAACCCCAACGAGTGTCTCAGTCGCTTTAAGGTTGTCTCTTGATTTAAACCTTTTCCAGGTTGGTATTTCACCACTAGCAATTCTTTCAACTATTAGCTCATCTTGATTCATTTGAAGAATTTCTTTCCGCTTGCATGAACCCCCCACAACAGTAGCCATCTTTTGAAGCATGTCAAAAAATTCTTGAATCTTCCTGTGATGTTTTGCAACCTTCACAAGTGCTAATTGTAACTGATGAGCAAAACAATGAATGTAGAATGCATATGCGTTGTCTGCCAAAATCAAACTCTTAAGCCCTTTGAATTCACCCCGCATATTACTAGCACCATCATAGCCTTGACCACGACATTTAGACAAACTTAAACCAAGTTTAGAAAATAGCCCATCAATTGATGCTTTTAGTGACTGTGCGGTAGTATCTGAAACATGAATTATGCCAATAAAACGTTCAACAATGGACCCTTTTTTGTTTACGTACCGAAGTACAACCGCCATTTGTTCTTTAATTGCAACATCACAAGCTTCATCCACTAGCAAGGAAAAGTACTCATCACCGAGATCACTAATTATTGCTTTAACAGTCAAACCAGCACAAGCTTGAGAAAGATCTTTCTGAATCTTTGGTGAAGTCAATTTGTGATTATCAGGGGCATTTTGCAAGACCACATCACTCATCTCTTTATTTGGCTTAGAATAAAACTTTAGAATTTCAAGGAATAAACCTTGTTGATTTGAACTTGTAGATTCATCATGTCCCCGAAAAGACTTACCATTGCGTAGTAGAAATCTAATACAATCTAAAGAAGTTTTCAGTCAAATACGATAATCAATTTTTTGTTGTTCAGAAATATTTGAATAAGCAATATCAATATGTTGATTTTGCTTCATCAAATCTTGGCAAGCTTGATAACACCTATTGTGAGCACTTTTATGATCTCCACAAACGCTTCTGCGTCGAACCACTACCTCCAACCTCCATATCAAGAAGATAACAATATAAGCAAAAACATGCATCTTTTGCCACACTATACTCCAACCAGGAACCAAATTCTTCATACCACTTAGGATTGAATCTACGCATTTTTCCATACAGTTCCGTTTGAGGGAATGGTTTAAGAATTGGTTGAGTTGGCCCCTTGAGCAAATAAGCTCTCCGAATATCCTCTCTTTCTATAGGATTTGATGTCATTGAATAAATTGAAGGTCTTTTTCCCGGATCCTCTTCAAGATTTTCTCTATTAACTTTTGCTTGAGGTGGTGATTGAAAAGCTGTTAAATTGAGATGCTTGTGGTGGTTGGGAGGATTCTTGGACAGTTGGAATTGAAATCTGTTTGAAAGTTGCTCACTTTGAGATTCGGGTTCTGTATTTGTGGGTTTTAAACGTTTGAAATAAGATTGTATCGTTGCCATTTTCTGGAAGAAAAAAAGTTTGACAAGATTAGGGAATATGTTGCAACCTATAAGTTAGCTCATCTCAATGCTTACTCTATCAAAACCTATAAGATTGTACAATTCTTTTCATACAGGGACACTAAGCAACTGAAGCCTATGATGCACCGAAACCGATACGGCATTTTCCTAAACGTTCCGAAACGTCTTGGTATTAAAAACCAAATGAAGAAAGGGAACTCCATAGTCATAAAGTCCTTTCAGTATACCAATTAAATGGGAATTTTCCTATTGAAACCATTTTTTCCAAGTCAACAGCAACCAAAAACAGAAACCAGAAACAATACAGAAACAGAATGCAAAACCATAAACCAGCGATTCATACAACAGCAACCAGAAACAGAACCAGAAAAAACCAGAAACAATACAATAGAGAACCAGCTATTCATACAACAGCAACCAGAGTACCACTTCTTTTGAGCTAATGTAGAGCAATGAAATTTAAATAAAACTATCAATGAAAGCTTTGTTACCTTCGAAGCTTTTGTCAAGAGTACCACTTCTTTTGAAAAGTTGGTCAAAGTGTAGCTTTGCAATAAAGAACTCCTCAAAATAGTTGCTAAGTTGCAAGATGTAAATAATGACGGATGAAGGATTTCAATGCAAAACTAAAACAAATTATTCATTATCTCTAGTTTGAAATAAAGCTCATGAGAGCAACAAGAGAATATACACAATGTAGGAATTTTTAACAAGAGAATTTATCCTTAAAGTAGAACCAAGATACTTACGGCAACAAGAACAACTTTTGATAAAACCAAAAGCATGAATGCCTAAATCAATGGCCCTTGTTTAAATTTTCCATGAAACGACAATGCAATTGGCTTGGGATTGTCCCCAGGACCTCTGATAAATCCACTGTAACATATAAATGCAAGACAGCATAAATCAGTCCAGGGAAATTAGCAATCCATGAAGTCACATTCTTTTTCAACTATGCTACCCTAGTTGTTCTTTTCAACGAAGTGTTAGGTATGCCACTAGCAATCCATGAAGTCACATTCTTTTGCTCGGACAACAAAAGGGTATAAGATAGGCTATTTTTGCATAATAAAAGCCTAACTAATCCATGACCGAGCTTTTTATCCATGAGATGCTCTAGCAACCAACCAAAAGTTTTTTAAGTATAATAAGGAAAAGATACATGTATGCAACCTTACCCCGCGAATTAATTGGAAGCCTTGCAACAACAATAGGTAGAGTGGAAGGCGATAACTTTGGCGCGGTGGCATCCACCTTGCTTAAGCATCACAGGTGAAAGAACCCTCCACATGTCGGTGTTTTGCAGCCTCATTGCAATATGTGGAGCTAATTAACCCAATGACCAATCTTAGAGAGAGAGGAGCAAGTAAGTATAATGAACTTCAGTAGTTTTAGTAAATTACAAAGAATGTTACGCAAATGTTATTAGATTTTCACTGCCACCTCTATCAATGAGAATCATTTCAGGCAGAACCAATGACTTAAAAATGCAAAACAGAGGGAAAGCACACAGATTTCTCATAATTTGGAATTGACCTTTTCTATCCTAAAAGTTATCTATGCCATATTGCCATCTCCTCCTCCATCAGTGATCAGTCGGCATCTCAAAACAGAGGGAAAGCACACAGATTTCATCTAAATTTCTAGAATGCAATTCATAAACATTGGGTTTAATTTCAGAAGGATAAAAACGAACAAGGATATCAACATGATCAGTGGCAGATTTCCAGACCAGTGTAAGTTCAGTCTATTAGATTACCTAAATAATCAGTGGCAGATTCCCAGACCAGTAGCTTTGGCTCGTCGTGCAAGACGGAAGAGGGAGAGCGTCGGGCAAGACGGACGACGGCGAGGGAGAGCAGCGTCGGGCAAGACGGACGAGGGAGAGCAGCGTCGGCAACGAAAATTTGTGGGGAAAACTTTGGGGAACGATGGATGCAGCGTCGGCGTCGGGCAATGGAAATTTGGGGGAAAATTTTGGGGAACGATCAACGATGGACGATGGAGACTGGAGAGCAGCGTCCCGATGGAAATTGGGGGGAGGGAATTTGGGGAACGGTGGATCAGCGTTGATGGAAGGGGGGAAATTTTGGAGAAAAAAGGAAACCGGGGAATCGTCGGCAACGAAGGGGAAATTTGGGGAAAAATGAGGGGGGCCGGGTCGTCGGGCAACGAAAAGGGGGAATTTTGGGGAAAAAAGAAGAGTAGGCCAGATGGCTCGAACCCGGGACCAGTGAGGGATAAGTGGGATCATTTACCATCAGACCAACTATACATACTCTTACAAAATTCCTTTTAACTTGTATATATTTTATGTCTGCACTTGCCCACATTGCCCCCACTGTAGGTCCGCCACTGTTAATATATATAACAGAATAGTTTAGGTAGCCCTGTTGCTTTATTTTTTATTCTAATTTATTAATTGATCAACATGATATATTATAAGCTTTAATCAATCGATTACCGCCTGTTCATTCAAAACAATTTAAATTTATTCCATATAATAAAGGGAGGAGCTTTTCTAGCGTTATATTATTATTGTACTGCTATATATTATTGCCGTTGCTGTTATTATTATTTAATATTGTTTTTCAGACTACTTTTATTTCAAATTATACACACATCGGATTTGTCATTTATATAAAAATAAGACTGCATAATCTACAAGAAAGGATATCCCTAAAGACTGTCAATAATGCAACTCAGATCATAGATATGTGATTCATACATTTGAAACGCGAACAGAGTCTACAAAATTACAGTAGCCAGAATTTGTTTATTGCGTGAGTATTATAGTAACATCGTTGGCGAAGCATTTTAAAAAGTTGCACTGAAACCAGAAGAGTTTGTGTTGGAACTAAATGTTAAGTTCTGGTTTAGACTTGCCTCTGAAGCATTGGTGCTGGAAGGAATTGAAGATGACTCCATTGGAGGAAGTTCATGAAATGTGAGTTCAGGATAACTTGAAGGAAGACTAGGAAATGGAGCTTCAAAGTTAAGCACATTAATTGCTTGTCTTATTGAAGGCCTATGCTTATAATCAGGATGAGCACACCATAATCCAACAATCATCAAACATTTGATTTGATCTTGGTCAAAATCTCCTTGTAGTCTTGAATCAACTGCTTCAAGAATTCCCCCACTTCCATAGAGTTCCCACACCCAATTCACTATGTTTATTTCATTCTCTGGAGCATTTTGTTTTATGCATTTTCTTCCACAAGCTATCTCCAAAGCAACAATTCCAAAACTATACACATCAGATTCCTTACTTACCCTCCCAAACATAAGGCATTCAGGAGCCATATATCCCATAGTCCCTGCCAAAGCTGTAGTGGGCGCACTTTTCGTGTGGTCTACAAGTCTTGCTAACCCAAAATCTCCGAGTTTTGCATTGAAGTCAGAGTCCAACATGATATTGCTTGACTTTATGTCTCTATGAACAACACATCGTTCCCATCCTTCGTGCAAGTATAACAATGCAAAAGCCAAGCCATGAGCTATTTTGAATCTTGCTGACCATCTTAGCAAACTTTGGCCTTCAAAGAGATGAAAATCCAAACTTCCATTTGGCATATACTCATAAACTAGCAGTAGTACCTTCCCTTTGTGACACCAACCGATTAGTTGCACCAAATTCCGATGCCGTAGTTGACTAATAATTATTACTTCTGAGGCAAACTCCTTCAATCCTTGTTTAGAACTTTCTGATACTCTCTTTATGGCGACATTGGTGTTTGAATCTTTGAGGAAACCTCTATAAACCTCCCCAAATCCTCCTTGTCCTAGCTTCTGTAGATCATTAAAATAATTTGTAGCACTTGCTAGATCAGCATACGAGTACTCCTTTGGTCCTGTTCCTCTTCCAAAGCTGTCACGCATGTGTTCATCAAACTCATGTTCACTCTCTTCCATCTTCCTTTTCTTCTTCCATAGGCCTACCGAAACAAAACTAAACACACAAGTTAAAATAAAACTTCCAACCCCTAATCCCACTACTAGTTTTGTCATGTTATTTCTACTCTTTGGGATCGGGCTCTGGCTGAAAGGTGTTTCTGAGAACTCCGTAAAATTGTTGGATTCGAAACTCCATGAATTGATCTTATGTATTGCAGAAGCATTTCCGGTGGCAGCTGAGAAGCCAAAAGTAACCCATTCAGGTAGATACTTTCTCAGATCAACAATTTCGGAAAGATGTTGCTGCACAGTGTTGCCATTAACAAAGCCAGTGAAAATGATGCTTAAATTGTGTGTGTTTGAGCTGTAACTAATGAAAGCCTCATTTGTTCTCCCTCCATTGATATCAGCCAACCAAGTCAAATTATTAACAGATCTCATGGAATTGATATTGACGCCGACGTGTTCCTTCGGAGGATCCCAATAATTCTTATAGATATCAAACTCCACAGCAACAAATGGATTGTCTGTTGAATTTAACATCTGGTCATCAAGAGTCAGACCCATAGAACCTCCTTTTGTGACATTGGGAAGCTTTGAACCAGCAGGGGCTAAGAAGAAGGCCAACCCGTCTCCAGATACGTTTCTCTTTGAACTAATCACAAAACTGAAGTGGGTTCTGAAGTCTGTGAGGTTCCCAGTGGCTTTGTCCCAAAGGCGCATCGGTTGGTGATACGTGGCACGACCGAAACTAGCCGTCAGGGCTGCGTCTTGTTGGTTTCTTGTTAACTGGATAGATGATGAGGAGGAGGACGATGCATTCTCATATGTTATGTTTTTATCATTTGGGTCGAAACTAGGGAAGTTGAAGGATATGGAAAATGCATGAGGGATAAACAAGAGGATGAAAATTGACAATAGCATCATCATCATCATTAGAAGTAGAAGAAAAATGAAAATTCTGATTTAGCTGAGAAATATATATTCTGCTAAATAAAGCTGTACAGGTGAATGCTAAGAACTTTCTTATGTAATTATTAATAAAATTATTATTATTTATTTCTGAGCCTACCAATGTTTACCATTCCTCTCTGAGTCTACTAGTGAATGCTAGGAACTTTCTTGTGTAATTACATCTTTTGTTTCCGAGAGACTATGCATTGAACCTGGAAGTCATGAAAAGACATATGGACTATGGTGTACGAGATCATTCTTGCCTCCCTTTTGGAAAGTTGTTCGAGAGATTTTGAAATCTTTGGAAAGGGATTAAAGATAGATTATTAAGTAGGCCCAGTATATAGCAACTTGTTTTCCTCGTGATTTTGAACCCCACAATGATTCTCTTTTATTCGGCGTGATATTTTTCCTTGTTGACCATTATTATTAATCTGTGGGAGCTC
>JAMWYP010000535.1:0-150478 GCA_025563575.1 Acacia pycnantha
TATGTAGATAGATCTATACACACACACACACATGTATATATATAGTAAGATCATTATTTCCATTAGAAAGCGTGTGCAAAGGAAAATTGGTCGGAGAGATATGTGGCGGGTTGTTGATTCATTTTTACTTATGTCATTTTAAATTTATATAAGGGCATTTTAGAAAAATGAGTAAAATTAACTAATTTAACTCATCTCATTAATCTCCCCAAAATCGGTTAAATATGTCCTATAATTAGGACCAGAGGGAGTATTAAAAAAAAAACACGGAAGACAATTGATAATGTTTGTTATGACTTACTTAATAAGGTTGTTTAACCATTTAACAATCATATGTGGCTCAAAAGTACCCTTAAACAGTTCCAAACTTTAAAAATTGTTTATGGGATGCCAAATGCTTACAAAATATGAACCGATTTCAGTACTTATTACAATGATTAGCACCATTTGTAATACCCTAAAAATCATATTTATGATAAATATAATAAATTAGGAAATAATACCTATTGAAAATAGGTGGATATGTGGTTTCAAAAAGAATGTTAAATTTATCTTATTTTCTAAAGAAAAATTTCTTGGAAATTAGGAAGAATTAATAATGTGTCAGAAATGACCAAAATGCCCTTGTGGAGCATAAAATGACTTAAGAAAATTATGAAAAATCCTTAGAGGCAATAAAATAATTATTAAAAATTAGAGATTATGTTGTCTCTAATTTAGACAATTTTTGGGATTTATTTCCTTGGAAAATAATGAGGCAAAAATCAAAAAGTATTTTGAGAACCAAAAGGACCCCGTGAATTTTAATATAATGCATGAGACATAAAATACTAATGTCAGTGCATTAATTTTGAGGTAATGAGTTATTCTAATTAAGAAAATTATCAACAATTGATGGGTAATTAATTAAATAATTATTGGCTATTTATTTGGGCTTAAACAAAGGAAAATCCAGGGATAATTATGAAAAACCCTATAATTAGTGGTTTATGGCTAAAATTAGCATAAAATATATTTTCTAATTAATTGGAAAATATGAAGAAAAATATATGAGATTAAGTAATTTTAAGCCTAAAAACATGTATGGACCAATAGGAAAATTTTGTAAAAAATTATATAAAATAATTATTAAATAATTATTATATATAATATTAATTAATTAAAAAATAAAATATCAAAAAAAAAGAAAGGGGCAGCCGAATTTTTGAGACAAAAAGAGATAAGAATGAAGCAAAATAAATATCTAGATATTATGTTGCAAGTTGGATTATTATATTAATATAATTTATGAAAAAGCAAATAGGATAAATGACCACCGATAGAAATTAAATCCTATCTAGAAGATCATGAATTAGGTTTCTAAAGACAGAGTATATTTTAAACAAGTGAAATTTTATCTCGGAGTAGGTTGTCTCGAAGTCATTTCCGAGACCGTGGAATGCTTTTGTAATAAGACGAAAAAGAAATAAAATGAGATAGTAGAAATGAAAACCTATAGGAAATAAATCCTAATTCAATATCGGGGATGAGTTGATAAACAAGCGGACGTTTTATGAATCGGTGAATTTTTGTCCAGAAGTTGACGTTAAGCGGTTTTACTGTAGCAAGGCGATATCCAAAATCTTGGTAAACCGATGACACCCTGAATGAGATCAAAAATTTAGTTGACCCAAGTATTTTGAAAGAGGAAAAAGAGATCTTCAGGGCTATGTTCCCGGAATTTTGAGATTTTACAAGATTACGCGATTAGGACACCGAACATGGACTTTATCGGTATAAAACTTCTTGAGGAAGTAAGTGACATCATCAAAGTACATGGGTGACATCATTGGCATGACATCATGGCCTTGAATGATGATGTAAGGAGGTGGGTTGGATGGCCAAGATTGTGCAATCTCAATGAAGTGCGATCCGACGGTCCAGAATCCGTCTGGTAAAGCATGAATAGTGCACCGAATTTTCCTATAAATAGGACTCCATCCTCTTTGCAAAAATTCACACCATAATTCTCTTGTGGATTTCGAATTAGAGAGAAGTGAGAGCTAGAGAGAGAAGCTCTGGAGAAGTTGTAGTGAAGTTCTTCAACGGGTAAGTTCTTCGGTTCATAATTTTAGTTCGGTAGTTCTTGAAGTTCTAGGGTAGATGTTGTTTTGATCTTTAATCTTCCAAGTATGATTCGATATCATGTTTTAGGGGTAATTAAGGTGTTAATTTTGAAAATCATGTTGGAGGAAGAGTTATGGCAAAATTTTGGAAGATTAGAGTCAAAGTAACGAAGTGCTGGCGAAATTCCGCCGATTAGGGGGTCAGGGGTAAAATGGTCATTTATGACTAAAATGTTCCTGTCATCTGACTGTACTACTGTCTGTCATCCGACTGTACTATTTTCTGTCATCCGATTGTACTATTTTCTGTCATCGACTGTACTATTGTATGTACTCCAACTGTACTATTGTTTGTACTCCAACTGTACTATTATCAGTCATCCGACTGTATGATTGTCTGTCATCCGATTGTATTATTGTCCGTTGTGCCTTAACTTTACTCCGACTGTATTGTTATTGCCGTGCATATCTGATCATGTACATTTCTCATTGTGCCTTAATCTTACTCCGACTGTATTGTTATTGCCATACATATCTGATATGTATACCCTATGTCTGACCGTAGTAAATGTTGCCTAAAGTCTATGAATGTCTGTCGTGCATATATGATGATGTAAACATGAGGTTAACCGTTACCTGGGGTTCGATGCATGGACCTCAGCTCTTAACTTAGCTTCAGGGTCGGAAGGACCAAGGACCGAGGATAGAGGCAAGCAGGCCGCATATAGAAGACCGAGCTGAAGACTTCTTTCTGTCATGTATTACTTTTGAAACACTTTTGTACCGTTGTTTTAACAGCAAGACATGCTACCGTGGGTATTTTAATATATATATCAGTTACTCAATCGCTCCGGTGCTCTACTCTGATGATTTGAAATGATGTTTGAAAAAAAAAATTATACTGCTTGTGAAAACGGGATGTTACACCATTCAACTGTTGATTCAATACATTGTTCAAATACAATTTTAATGATTCATTTTAAAAATTTTAACTAGTAATTATTAATTATGAAATCATTTTTTTTGAAAAATCAACTATCAATGGAATATATTATTTTAAATTATATACATATTATTATTTAAAAAAAAAAAACAAGGTAAGTGCACTCCTGAGCAAAATTCAAAGAGAAAGACCTAAAGGAAAAACTCTTCTTTACTAATAATTGCTAACAATGCAAAAATTGAATCAAGGGACACAAAGCTTCAAAAGACCAATCATTCAAGACCAAAACCCCTTCATCTCAAATTACAATTCACGGTAGTCTCAATCAATGATGCTAATCACAAAAGATGGTCTCACAAATGATGCGCTCAATCAATTAGTCTCTCAAGTGTTTAAGGTAAATAAGTGTATCGCTCAAATTCTACTCAAGAAAATTGTTCTACCATAAGCTTGCTCAACTTCTACGTCTCCACTACTCATAACACATACATGCACAAATCAAGAGAGCTTGTAATTAAAGGTTGTAACGGGGCTAGGGTGAAGGTAGGTAATAGTATGGAATAAGAGGCTAAGCACCAAAGAAATCAAAAGGAAGAGCACTGATTAACACAATCATTCTCTATGTATGAAACTTTTATTCTACTCATATATACATTCCTTTCTATATATTTTCTTTTCTTTTCTCTTCTTTTGTTGTTTTCTTTTTCTTTTTCTTTTTTTTTTTTTTTTTTTTTTTCTTTTTTTTTTTCTTTTTTTTTCTTTTACTTTTCTTTCTTTCTTTCCTTTCATTGTATACGTAATTACAATGTCAAAATCAAATATCCCCCCCACACTTAAATTGTTGCACTCCTGAGCAACCCCAGCTTAAACACAAAACAAGTTGAAACCAATGCTCAATAAATCTTCAAGGTGCGGAATAAAATGGTTTTACGCTTAGGCTTGTAATGTGGCTTAGAAAAGAATGGGTCAAAAGGCACAAAGGGGCTAGCAAGGGAATCATAATGTAAGGGAAAGCTATTTGGCCAAAGTGAGGAGAATAAAAGAAAGAAAACAAGCTTCCATCATACTTATGCACGTAAGTGAAAAATGTAGTTTCAAAAGAAAAGGAGCAAGTTCTAGAGAACACAAATCATGAGAGATGCACACATGAAAGAAAGAATGGCAAAAGATGAATTCCATTCATGCAGGCCCAAAACCTCACAAGGTCAATACCAACTTAGGTAACCAACAACATCAAATCAACTACCAAGACTTGTAATTGAAGAGTCAAGAGTTCCAGACTAAACAGAATGATCCATTAAAACCAAAATGTCCTAGTTCATAATATGTAGCAATCATTAGAAAGAAAGAATGTATTTATTTTCAAAAGCAAAGTAGAAAAGGAAAACAAATAAAAGAGAGAGGAGAAGAAAGAAGAATACTCCCCAAGGGTTTATGGAGGATAAGTGGCATCAATGAGGAGAATCTCTGCTTCCTCAGGGCTGTAGGGATTCCTCATGAAATGGCTTGAGGCGATGCCCATTGACCTTAAAAGTCCGTCTGTGGGTGGATCACATAGCTCAACAAAGCACCAAATGGAAATATGTTAGTGATCACAAAGGGCCATCCCATCTAGATCGAAGCTTACCGGGCATAAACTTGAGACGGGAATTAAATAGAAGAACTTTCGGCCCATGAGAGAATTCTTTCCTCGAATATGCTTATCATGGAATGCCTTAGTCTTTTCCTTATACAACCGTGACCTTTCATAGGCATCAATCTAAGCTCATCTAACTCTTGCACTGCAGCTTCCTCTCCATCCGGACTTAGCCAAATCCATGTTGCATTGCTTAATAGCCCAATAGGCTTGATGCTCCAACTCAACCGGAAGATGACATGCCTTACCAAAGACAATCCGATAGGAGACATCCCAATCGGAGTCTTGTAGGCGGTGCGATATGCCCACAAAGCATCATCTAGTCGCTTACTCCAATCTTTAGGGTAGAGTTGATGAGTCTTCGAAGGATTTGCTTAATCTCTCTATTGGAGACTTCACTTGACCATTGGTGCGAGGATGGTAGGTGTGGAAACCTTGTGAAGCACTCCATACTTGCGTAGCAAGGCACCCATGCTTCGATTGCAAAAATGGGAACCACGATCACCGATAATAGCTCTAGGAATGCCAAACCTGCAGAAAATGTTAGACCTAACAAAATCCACCACCACAGAAGAATCATTTGTCCGGGTGGCTTTCGCCTCAACCCATTTAGAAACATAATCAACAGCCAGCAAGATGTAAGTGTAACCATATGAAGCAGGAAATGGACCCATGAAATCAATACCCCAAACATCAAAGATCTCACAAAACAATATAGGGTTTTGGGGCATCTCATGCCTACGGAAAATACTCCCTGTCCTGTGACAGTTATCACATGACTTGCAAAACAAATGGGCATCATGAAACAGGAAGGCCAAAACAAACCACATTCTAACACCTTCCTAGCAGTTCTTTGGGGTCCAAAGTGACCACCACAGCGAAGCATGAGCAAAATGCAATATAGATTGAAACTCACAATCGAGGCACACATCTCCTAACTACTTGGTCACTACAAAATTTCCACGAGATAAGGGTCATCCCAAACATAATATTTAGACTCACTTTTCAATTTAAGGGTTTGGGCCCTAGTGGACTCTACAGAAAAACACCGGCTACCAAGTAGTTAACTAAATCAGCATACCATGGGGTCTTAACTTGCATTTGTAGAAGCTGCTCATCGTGAAATCATCCCGAATAGAAGAGGGTGAGAGGGAGAATAGTGATACGACTCAAGTGGTCAGCTACCCGTTTTGTGCTCCACTTCTATCTCGAATCTCCACATCAAACTCTTGGAGCAACAACATCCACCGGATGAGTCGTGGCTTAGCATCTGCCTTTTCAAAAGAAACTTTAAAGCTGCATGGTCGAGAAAACAATGACTCTACTAGCTAGCGATATGACCTAAACTTATCAAAGGCAAATACAATAGCCAACAACTCCTTCTCGGTAGTGGTGTAATTAGACTGAGCGAGAATCCAAAGTCTTTGAAGCATATGCAATGACATGGGAGGCTCTATCAACCCATTGTGCTAAGATAGCACCAACCGCATAGTTGGAAGCATCGCACATTAACTCAAAGGAGGAGCCAATCGGGTTTGGATCACTGAATTTGTAGTAAGGCAACGCTTCAAGTGATCGAAGGCCGCCTTGCACGCATCATCAAAGACAAAGTCGGTGTCCTTATGCGAGAAGGTTGGACAAGGGTTGGCAGATCTTGCTGAAATCTCGAATGAAACGTCGATAGAAACCTGCATGACCAAGAAAAGAGCGAACCTCCCGCACGAAGCGGGGTAAGGCAAAGCGATAATAACATCAATCTTAGCGGGGTCGACCTCAATCCCTTTCCTAGACACTATGTGTCCCAAGACTATACGACTCAACCATAAAGTGACACTTCTCATAATTCAAAGACAAGATTAGATTCAATACACCTATGCAAGACTCTAGACAAATTAGCTAAGCATGCATCAAAATCAGACCCATATACGGTGAAATCATCCATGAAAACCTCCATGCAGTCCTCTAGGAACTCGTAGAAAATACTCACCATACAACGGCGAAAGGTGCCAGGTGCATTGCGAGAGGCCAAAGGCATCCTTCGGTAAGCATATGTCCCAAAGGGGCATGTAAAGGTCGTCTTCTCCGATCCTCGGGAGCAATATGGATCCGGAAGTATCCGAGTAGCCATCCGGGAAGCGTAATGAGACTTACCACCAATCGCTCTAACATCCGATCAATGAAGGGTAGAGGGTAATGATCTTTGCGAGTGGCTTGGTTGAGTCTTCTATAGTCAATGCAAACTCTCCAACTATTACGAACTCGAGTAGGAATGAGCTCATTCTTTTGATTGGCTACCACGGTAACTCAGGACTTCTTTGAAACCATATTCAAAGAAGCACAAGCAGAAGGACTGTGTCTATACAGCTCAAGGTTAACATCAGAATTCAGCAGAAACTTGGCATATTTAGGAATTTGTTTGACTGCATCTAAGAGAGGAATGTTGATCTCTACTCTTCTGAATGTCTCAAGTATATCCTTCTCTTGTGCTCTATCTGCCAACTTCTTGGACTGAACTGCTCTCTGAGGGAAGGGAAGAGGAATAGGAATAGGAATGTCTTCCTCTTCACCTTGCTGCACTGCCTTTTTCTTTTCAGAGTCAATCTTCACATTTCCTGAGGCTGGTCGAGGAGGTGGTGCTTGCAAAGGCAAAGGGTGCGAGTGTTGCTGGAAAGTCTACGTAGTGCGTACGGCCTCTGCGGTAGTTCCCAGTCTGCGTCTTTGGTTACTCGATTCGATTTTGGTATTGGTTGCTCTGGTTCCGATTTTGGTTCCAGCGAAAGTTGGGGTGATTTCTCCAACCGGGATTATAAGTGTTGGAGAAGGCATTATTCTGTTGGTATTGTGGCCTTCTGGAAAAACACCCACTGCAGCTCTTGACCGATCTTGGTAAGTAGGATCATGCAAGGTAGGGCAAGAGTCGAGTAGAATGATAAGGGTCGAACAAAACCCACAAGAGTACCCATCTTTGAGAAGGGGAAGGCTGATCTTGTCGTGTGTTTGCCATTTGCCTCACAAGGGAGGTCGGATCATCAAGTCTAGTCTCTAATCTCTGAGAATCATCTTTGGACTGGAGCTTGAATATGGTAAACAGGAGTACTATTTGCCACCGGTGCCAAACTGCTGAGAGTTATACGCCATAATGGATATCAAGTCTCGGGCTTCTTCGGTGTCTTGTTACTCATAGCCCCACCGCTAGAAGCATCCACCAACCCTTTGTCTACCGGTGATAGACCATCATAGAAAGAGTTGATCAAGTCTTTTTCAGATATCGATGGTGTGGACACTTGCACATAACCTTTTGAACCTCTCCCAATACTCATACATAGTCTCCCAATGACTTGTTTAATGTTGCCAATTTCCTTCTTGATTGCGGTTGCTCTTGAGGAAGGGAAATATTTCTCCGAAATAACCTCGAATATCAGTCCAGCTCCCAATAGATGAGGGTGAAGGTACAACAACCAATCCTTGGCTCCACCCTCCAATGAGAAAGGAAAAGCTCTCGGCTTGATATGATCTTCATCAATGGCATGAGGTTTCATAGTGCTGCATACTACATGGAATTCCTTCAAATGCTTAATGGGGCACTCACTGCAAGACCATGAAACTTAGGCAACAAGTGTATTAGACCGATTTAAGCTCAAAGTTAGCGGCAAGGTTAGGATATTGGATGCACAAGGGTTGATAATTAACATCAGTGCACCCAATTCCTTCAAAGTATGATGATTATCCTGCTCTCCCGCCATAATGTCCGAGCGAGCAAAGTTGCTACTAGAATCAGTGAACACAACAAGACTATCGAGAAATACTATCGAAGCACAATCAGAAAGATCAACAGAATGGACACAATCAGAATGGCCAGAATCAGACTCTAATTGAGTATCCAGTTCGGTATTAATGTTATGACTTAGCCTAACAACTCTTCTAGCAGTAAGAATTGTTCTTTCTATTTCAGGATCAAATGGCAACAAATCTTCTAAGTACTCGAATGACAAAGATGCCACCGGAAAATCAGAATTACGAAAATGCCACTAGAGGTGGTGAAAAGTGGAAAAAACTAAGAGACACGAGACAAAACACACAAAAGCAAAAACCTATGCTAGAAATTGACCAAAACAAGTCCGAAACAGTATCAAATGATTTTAAAATTTTTGGGACTTGGACCAGGCAACTCCTAGACTTTGCCGTGTCTTCCAAAATAAACCAAGTTCGAAAACAATTTGCGAATTAGGGAACCTGGGTCGTTTCCCAACGAATTTGCGGCGGGCTTGTTCAATAACAATAGTGAAACGAGAATGATAAAATGGGGGTTTGGTTTAACGAATAGAACAAAACGAAATAACATAATCAAAGTGCAATAAACGAGTCAAACGAGAATCAAATAAACAGAGACAGATTAAAGATGATCAACCCAACGAATTGATTCCAGAAACCTCCATCATTGAACGAAAATATAACTAACCCACGTTTGGTTCCGGATGAATCGAAATCTCTGCATTCATCCGGAGATTCCTCGCCTAGACGATCGCCTAGAATCTGCCGGACAGTGGCGTCTCACTGTGCAATCGCACGGCAACACTGTAACCTAGTCCGAACTAAGTCCTTGGGATGAACCAAACCGAATATTAAATCTAATATTCGAACTATTTCCAGAAATCGCATCCGATAAGATGAAAACAGAATCGAGTAGTTACCGATTAGGAACGAGTTCTCTGGATGAATCATGGAATCCTCATCGTTGGGTTAATCACAAGAGTTTAGCCGATCATGGCTGGGAAAATCGAAGAACGAACGAAGAACACGAAGAACGCGCGAAGAACATGAAGAACAGATGAGAGAAAATGAAAACTTGTATTTTGATCCACTCTAATGTTAAAAACGTGAATGAATATGTTTGTGGCAGCTGCCATACTTAAAAATAACCTAAAACGAAATGGGCTCTCATAGTTTTAGCCCAAAACAGAAATAAAATATAACTGGACTTAAATTACAAAATTCGGGTCCAAAATAAATCCAGAATTGTATATCCGACTTTGGCTCCAAAATTGACCTCCTTCTTGACCGAATTTGCTCTTGATGTCTTCATAACAATTGTAGCTCTCTGAATCATCTGAAATATGAGACAAAAATGAGGCAAATCCGATGTCTGGTTCAAGAGTCATGGTAGAAATAGTGAAGCAACACAAAACTGGAATTTTATTATTAAAAATAGCTAAAATGCAATAAAAGGCCCAAGGCCCAAATAAACATAAGAGCCATTATTTATTAGCTAAAGGGTCCTAAATTATTATTCAAGAGACAAAAATAAGTGTATAAAATATTCAATTATCAGTAAGAAAAGTATATACACATTATGTTTGGGATGTCGTATAGCCATCCTAAAAGTATATTTTTCATATGAAAAGCATCGTGCATCAAGATTACACTAATTATTTATGTTTGCCATTGCGTTTTCACAATCTGGCGAGCCCGTTTGGGTTAGCGGTGAGAGAAGTGACTTATTTGCAATTTGACTTTTGTAGAAGTAAGATATAATAAAAGTCAGATTGTAAATGTAATTTGCATTTGGATTAACGGTGGTAGAAGTGACTTTTTTTTTTCAAAATGAAATGTGTTTGAATTGTTATTTGAAAAGTCGGTTGAGATGAAAAATGACTGAAAGATGCATAAATCTTACTGAATACTACACACACACATATTAGTTGTATATATTGCGATAATTGCAGATAAAAATTTAAAGTTGAAGAAAAGTTAAATTATTATAAAAAAATTAATAAACAATGAAGTCCTTAATTAAATATTTTAATGGATAAAATTGTATATAAATTAGAATGCATACAAATGTTTTTTAATAGGTTGATACAAAATAATAGTATATATATTGTTAATTGGATCTCCTATCACTAACAAGTTGGTCTTTGATTCTATCACGAACATGATTAATTGTGTTGAAGATAATGTTAGAATATTTGATGAGGATGCTACATCAAGTTGATCATTCCCCTTGAACAAAATCCATATCAGTTTGGAAATTTCTCAGGATAAGATTATGTATAGTCATTGATGAGAAACAATGTGGACTTGTGTTTCAAAGCTATATATGAGTGTTATTTTGTAATGAACAGTAGCTAGAAAATTAACACTTTCGGCTTGTTATATGTTTTCCCTAAGAATCTCACTTATTATAAGTATCATATTTTAGCAAATAATACTATTGAAAATAGGTGAATATGTGGTCTCAAATTTTGTAGTGTATTTAATTTAATCATAAGAGGAAATTTTTCCCTAGAATTAGGAGAACCAAAGGCTAAATTTTCTAAAGCCTATTAGGGATTATAAAATATCCTAAGATTATCATAATTAAGTATAATCTTAATTATGTCATAAAAGGTAATTAAATATCATCAAAATACCTAAATCAATTAGAGAAAATTAGCAACAACTATTAGGCAATTAAATTTGCAATAAAAATTATATTTATGTTAATTTTTGAAATTAAATAATGATTTATTTAAAAAGGGGCATAATTAAGAATATATCAACTTACTTAACATCCAAATGATATCTAAAGGCCAAGATGAGTATCTTAGGGGTTTCAAACAAATTTGTTTAATATAGTAACCTATCAAATTTTGACAATTAGGCCTAATAACCCCTAAAACACTATATTAGAAATATTAACCAAGATTGATTACATAAAATCCCTAACAAGTAAGCCTAATTGACCAACAAAGGAGGTATTAATGACTACTAAGCATAGGATTAAGACATTAATCAAGCTTGATTAATCAAACTTTGACAAGCCAACACAAATCAAAGGCTAGGATTAAATCTCATAAAGCTAAATCTAAAGGCTTTAATTTAATTCCATAAAGTGAAATCCTAGTGAACCCTAATCAACCAATGATAATTTTTCTTCTAAATGATATAAGATTAAAAAGTAACAAAATTAAAGAGTAATAAAGGGGGGAGGGGACGGTTTGGTGTGGGTGTGTGTGTGTGAGTGAGTGTTGTGAGTGTAGTGTAGGAGAGAGAAAAGTGAGTTGTGTGGTGTGTGTGTGTTGTGAACCTAGCATTTAGGTGAGAGAAAAGTGAGGAGATATTTTGAGAATTTGAAAACCATTGAGATTAATTCAGGACACAAGTAAATGAAAACTGATAGAAAATAAATTGTGTACTGAAATATGGTAATCATAGATCAAATATAAGGACTTATTATGAACAAGCATATTTTTAGTTTGAAGTAGGTTATCTCCAAAATCATTTCCTCAACTTTTGAGATTAATCCTAAAATGATTAAAAGGCTAGTAAAAAACCCTAAATGAACCATAATTCTTGTTATTCCAAGTACTTCTCAAGAGGCTTGCATAAACTTCAAAATGAACCTCTAAGAATATTTGTGATTTATAAGCAATAGACTAAGAAACTAAAGCACCTAAAGCAACTAATTCTTGGAACATCTAGTTATAGAAACAAGGGAGGAGGGGTCGGTTTTGTGGCTTGAAAGAGGGACCAAGGATTTTCAAATGAGCACATGCAACTTGAGAATTAATTAGGGGAATTAATTGGTGAGAGGAAATATCCAATTGAGATAAGGGTCATCATGAAAATGAAAGAGGATAGGGAAGAGAGAGAGAGAGGGAGGACGTTTGGGAGAGAGATGGAGGGTGAGGATGAGATTTGAAGATTTAACCTAGATCTAATGGATGAAAATTGAGTAGAGAAAGTTCAAGGGAATTACCAATGTTGCCACACCAATTTCCTATAAATAGGCCTCTTCCTTCATTGCAAATCTCACACCAAATTGCAAGAGCAATTCGAAAATTTGAGTGGAGGTGAGAAGAAAGAGTCTTGGAGAAGGAGGTGCAAAGTTCTTGGTAAGTTCTTGATCCTTAGCTTTTGAGTTCTAATCTTTTGTTTAATAGTTCTTAGAATAAATGCTAGTTAGATCTAGGAAGTAGGAAATAAAATTATTATTCTTGTTTTTAAGCCTCATTGCATTGAAAGATGTCTGACGAGGTAAAAACATGGTAGGAAGTAAGTTTTGAAAGTGGAGAGTCAAAGTAGCGAAGCTCTAGCAAAATTTTATCGGTTAGCGATTTTCGAAGTCAGGGGTAAAATAGTCATTTGCGACTAAGATATCTATTAGGATATTATTTATGAATTAATAAATGCAATGGTACTATTATAGGCTGTCCGAGGACACAAATTGTCAGACAAAACATACCACTATCTACACAGACTAAGGTACGTTCGCGTACTGTAACACTGACTCTAATGCTTATAGTATACTTATATGTGATGGATACTTCCATAAAGTCATGGACGAGACTCTGTCTTGGACATGCACCGTGACTAAGTTTATGGGGCTTAGATCACTACATACATACAGCTTTACACAGGTCATGGTTTTGATAACACCGTTAAGTTTTCCTAGCGTTGAGGGCGCGACATGCTATCGTGGCACGGGTGGTGCAGACTAATTAACTTTACATGTGATTGTATTGTTATTAATTGATCATACATCTGTTATGGGCTTTTGTATTGATTATTGTTGTAATATCAAGAATATCTGTCATACATATATTGTTTATATAAGCATGAGGTTAACCGTTACCTGAGGTCCGATGGGCATTTGACCTCAGCTCTTACTATAGCTTCAGGGTCCGGAGAACCAATGACAGAAGATAAGAGTAAGCAGAGTAAATAGTACACGTGAGGACTCGACCGACGATATTTAAGATATGTACCAATAAATGTACTGTTCTTTATGAACAGATAGTTACGCCACCGTTAATGTTGTATCAGTTACTCAATCCTTTACTTGCTCCGATGCTCTACTCTGATGGAAAAAAAAAAATTATTCCGCTTTTGAAAATTGGGATGTTACATTATATCTTAGCTGGAAAATTAACACTAGCTGGGAAATTAACAATAGCAATGAATAGTAGCTTCAAAGCTAAATGAACAGTAGCTGGAAAATCCAAATAAATAGTAGCTAAGTGAACAACATGGTGAAGATGAGAAGAAATCCAAATTTAGAGTAGCCAAGCAAGTTCAGAGCTCACGATCGATCTACATCCTTCTCCACCTTGGCCCTTCTTCTTCCTCGCTCGTGACTTCATTCTCTCTTCTTCTAGCCCTACCGGCTTCTCCATATTGACCAACCATGAAAACCTTCCAAAGTTCATTTCTGAGGAATGCTGCAGGGTGGTCTTATGGGATATATGGTCTAGCTCTGACCATAGATCACGTGCTACTTGCATGAAAAAAGGCCCATCAGAGAACGAGCTCGGCCATGGCTCACTAAGAGGCAGATGATTGTCTATGTGAGAAAAGGGAAGAGGAGATGAACGATAAATGCAAAGGACATGACGGATTTCAAATTGCATGCCAACGTTAGCCCACCGAGCTTCAACACAGTGAAAAAAAGCACCTGTCATGAGATTCTTTTCATAAGCTATTTTTGCCGGTGAAGCCCATCTGTCAGGATGCCTTCCCAAATGATAACTTAATGCGCTTCTTTTCTTCCACCAAGCGTTTATGCACAGTCACTACGCTTTTTGCCCTTACAACGCCTTCCTAAACAGGCTGTTAACCTCTCAATCTAGCTTATAAAAGCAACTTTTGTTGCTTACATGAAGTAGAAGTTACGGTTAGTGGGCCCAACAAGTTTTTCCAATGATTTCTATGTTTTTTAACTCTCTATGTCCCTACTGTAATTAAATAAATATATGGGAAAATGACACTTAAATACCATCTAAATTTCCTAAACCTAGAGAAGCCCATTGAAGTTGTGAAAGGACAGAGAAGTGATAAGGGGCAATCAGGGATATGGAAATTTTGGAGAAAAGTCCAAACTGCCATTCACATAGTGAAGAACACCAACTTTATCCTTGAAAAGTTGATCCTCCTCTGTTTACGACCTTCAACCTTAATCTTTTTCTCTTGAACACCAAGAAGATCTAAGGCTTTGACCTCCAAGATCTCCTTGGAGACCAATGGAATCATGTTGGAGCTTTGGTTGGCTATGGTACAGGGCTTGTCGGATGTTTGATTTCAAAAAAATTAGAGGAAGATCAGAAGAACCAGAAAGAGGAAGATGAAGAGGAAAAGGAAAATAGTGATGTAGAGTTTGCAGAGAGAAGTGCCCGCATTACTGAAAACGGGCTCTAACTTCTTCCTTTAACATTCACACTCGTGTTGTTGTCACCAAATCGGGTTGGGTTGGGTTAAGGTTAAAATCAATTTGATTTACTATCTAAACATACAAAAATTAAGAAAATAAAAAGAAAATACTACCTTAAATTCAAGATGAACAATATCTGAGTTTTAAGGGAGAAGAAGGTGAAAAGTAAATGTGGGATTTAACAAATGTCGTAATGGGAATAACAAGTTCTTTAGTGAGATTAGCAAGTTTAGTAATGGGTTTAACAAGTTCATTCGTCAGGTAGAACTTATATTACTCTGGACTTGTTAATCTCATTGCTAAACTTGTTAATCGCATTAAAGAACTTGTTATTCCCATTACTAATTTTGTTAATGTTGCTCAGATTTTGGTTTTTCCAGAGTGACATAAGTTCCATCTAACGAATGAACTTGTTAAACTCATTACTGAATTTGATAATCCCTTTAAAGAGCTTGTTATTCCCATGATGACTTTTGTTAAATCCCACATTTATTGTTCACCTCATTCCTCTTCAAAACCCAGATACTGTTCATTTTGAATTTTGTAATACCTAGATTTCTGAATTCTCATAAACCTTGTATTTTTTATAAATATTTAGCGAAATACAAAGGTGAATATGTATCTCAAAGAATTATAATCTATTAATTATATTTTCATCCAAATTTCACTTTGGAATTAATTAACCAATGGTTAATTATGAGACATCATTTAGGGGCTATAAAATGTGTTATAAATAACACATAAAATAATAGCAATTTCCTATCTAAAGAAGTCAAGATAGGCAATGAATGGTACTTAATTAAATTATTATCAATTAATAATTTATCTTGGACTAATGGATTTAAATTAATTGAGATTAGTGGCAAACACATGTAACTACCTAATTGGACTATATTTTTAGCCTAAAGACAAGAGGAAGAAAACAATAAAAATAGTATAGATTAAAGGGGATAAAATGCATAATAATCAAGACATTTTGTATTAAAATTGCACATGTCTAATAAAGGATAAATGCCTAATAAATTGTGGTCCAACTTGTGCATTTAATTTAAGTTGGAAAAGGCAATAAAATCTTCTTAATTTAGGGCTGTTTGTCACGCCCTGAAAACCCAAGGGCTGACCGGCATGTAATATGAGAGGATTCATATTCCTTAAGCCTTAAACTTATATACAAATTCTAATTAATACTCATAATACCCTAATCTAGAATATTCATGTGTTCCAAACAACAAAAGGGAGGTATAGGGATCCTACCTATAGACTACATGGAGCATCTAACATTAATAATAATACAAAAGTCTAGGTTTAAAATTACTTCAATTGGTAGCACTACAAAATGAGACCGCAAGCTTTAAGTCGTTAAGGAAGTTCTTCACCACTTAGCAAGAGGTACAGGGTCGGCTCCATTTTCTGATACAAATAAATTTTCCGGCGAATAACGACCCATTTTTATAATTTAATAAAATACCAGCAAAATAATTTAAACATTTTTATCTTCTAATAATAACAATTTAGCAATAACTTCAATTTCTAAAATCATAAGATCATAAATAAAATAGAACTCTATACAAAATATCATTAATCAAATAATTTCAAGTACGCACTAAAACCTTTGAATTAAGGTAATCAATTTAAAACATAATTCTCAAAGCTGTATCTTTTCGTAGAACTTCTTACGAGAACAAATGACAAGCGTGGCCACATAGTCCACGAGGATAACTAACCAGGCATGGCTCGAAACCATGAAAATAGGAATGGACACATAGTCCATGAGGGTAACTAACCAGGCATGGCTCGAAATCGTGAAACAGGTATGGACACATATGGACACACAGTCCATGAAACAGGTATGAGAACAAATCCCATGAATATCAAGCGAGCTCGAGGTTAACCATGGTGCACCAAGAACTAACAGTACTACTGTTAGTAACCAGCGTCTGTATTTAGTCCTCTCCAAAAGCATTTTCAAGCATGCTTGGGGTCAATTTAGCAAAGTAATAAAAATTCTTCTTTCAAGATAATAACAACTTTATCTCATACTTCATAATCAAATCCCCCAGCATGAACTTTCACAAATAATATTTCAAAACTTTCCTTCAAATTTAATCTGTCGATAAAATTCTTTTACAACATCAAGAACTCTCGTAAAAATATTCCATTTCAAATAATAAGTTCTAGCTTATAAACTTTCTAAAATCCAAGATCATTTCAATATAAAATTTATGAAAAATATCTCAAAAGTATCATTTTCATTTAATTGCATAAGCATAAATTATGCTTTGAAATAATTGGAAGAAAATACATAATAACAAATAAAATCACCATTCTTTACTCATATACTATCAACAAATATTTGTTCAAAAATCATAATTTTGAATATGGAAGTAAACATATAAGTAAAACAATAAAAATATCATTTATAAAATTAGGGACGCTATTCACTAACCTGTTGCTCCTTCTGAAACTACCTTTACCAAAATCCTTTTTGATTATTGGCTTTTCTCTTAAGCTCAGGCAAATGGGTAATTCCTATAAATTTTGAAATTCATAAATCAATCTCTAATAGAATTTATCTACTGATTTGAAAAAAAAAAAATCCTTAAATACCAAAACGTCCTTCATGAACACTAAACTTCCTAATTGACAAACCCTCTGTTTCGGTATGTACAATTCAACGCAATTAATCAACATTTCAATCACTTAATAGGCTTCTACACTCCCAAACTCCATTATTTTCATAAATATTGAGATGTTTTTTTCCCCTAGAAAAACGCAGAACCAGAGTCACTTAAAACAAAAGTTTAGGATTCTGTCTATTAGGAAATATATTATAATTAATTAGTATCGCATATAATGAGGGATTATAGGAATTATGAGTGATTAGGGAATCAATCATCATAATGAGTCATTACTATATTGTCTTCTCTCTTGTGTATAAATACCCTATTGAGCATATGAATAAACATATCCATTTGAGAGTATATTTTCTCTGTAACGCCCCTAAATTCCTATGTCCATTATGATGTCCATTTACATCCTAAATCTCATATTAGACTAACTAGTGTGAAATTATCAGAGTAAAGGTGTTAACAGATCAGAGTGAGTCACAACGGAGAGCATGCTTAACGTTTGGACGAATGAGTGACTGATAACATATGCCCAGACATATGCTGGTTAATTAAAATTCCCGAAGGAATATAAGCATGATACAACTTAAATTCTTTGCGGTGTATCTGGTCGGCATGTTAGTAGTACAATTATCCGACTATTCAAAAATTATACATAATACTCTCCCAAAATAATACTCCGGCCGAGTCCTCACGCATGTTGCTTACCCTTTTCTCCGGCTCCCGATCATCCAGATCCTGAAGCTAGGGTAAATTCTGAGATTCAATACCCATTGAATCTCAGGTAATAGTTAACCTCATGCTCAAGTATAAACAATATATATGACAGATATTCATTACATTTCAGCATTAACCATACATAGCACACAGCCCATGTAAAGTTCACAACACAACAATACATAGCACACAGCCCATGTAATGTCAACAACGTTTGCACTCTCACCTGTGCCACGACAGCTTCTCGTGTCCTCAGCGCTAGGAAAACATACATACGGCATTATCATGACTATAACCCGTGTAAAGCTGAATGTATATAAACAGATGACCTAAGACCAAGTCTTAGTCACTGTGCATGACCCAAGACCCAGTCTTGTCCATGACTCTATGAATCATCCTATCACATATAAGCATACAAGACACATCAGAGTTAAAGTTACACGTCCGTACCTTAGTCTCGCGTAGCTAGCGGTACTTTCACCTTTGGTGCGATTCGACTTTCCCGGATATCCTATAATAGTATCACCGCATTATTTTCCTTATAAATAATATCCTAAGAGATGTCATTGCCACTATTGACCTTCCTACCCCTGGTGATTTTGCTATCCCATTTATACCCTTTTTAATTATTATTAACTAATAATAACACTCTTTTATTTATTATTAATTAATAACTCCCTTTATTATTTATTCCCATTTTACTAATAAATAATAATAATATTATTTATTATTATCTATCTATCTATTTTATTAATTATTTCCTTACCTAATAATAATATTTATTTATTATTGTTATCATTATCATTTTATTATTCATTGGTATTTCTCTAATTATTTTAAACTCATATGTGTGTGTGTATAATATAACAACAGCTTTTAATAACCTAAATAACCTCCAGGTGCAGCGGCGTATACACATGCAACAAGGAGACTTTGATTCTATGATACATATACTCAACACATTTTTCTTCTTTCCTTTTTCTCCAGTACAGCGTTTTATATACATATATATCTACTTATATATATGCTTTATGACAGCAAAGGTATTTGTTTATATCAGCATAGCTTCTCATTTCTCTTCTTAGGCATCGGTATGCATATATAGAAATATATAAACTTTAAGCTACTTATTTTATTATATGACATTAAAAGTTTTCTCCTCCTTCTTTCACAAGCAGCATACACATATGTATCTTACACATGATGACAGCCACGTTTGAGAGCAATTTCCTATTATTTTCATATGTAGCTACAATATATTTCAGCAAGGTTTCATTCAGTTATATATATGTAACAGCATATTTTCTTCCCTTTCCATGCGCAGTAACATGTATATCTAAACACATGACAGCAACTTTCAGGTTTTTGGCTGAACTTTGGAAATTATTTCTCTCATTCTACACATCCGTTTTGCGTGTTCTTTGGGTCGTTTTAAACATTAGTATGTCTACTATTTCCTGCCAAAATTTCAAGGAAAAACTCTTACGTTTTCCTATGAAACCGACCAGCGAAAGACACTCTGTTTTTCAGCCAAATAACAGAGCACGTTTTTGTTTTCCTTAGTTTTCCTTTTAACCAGACAGATACCCAGCTGACTATAACCCTGAGAATAAAAGGAAAAGGCTTAACGAACTCACTTTGGTTGATTCCTCAAGCTTGCACAATGAGCTCCTTTGTTTTCTCCGCCTTGCTCTCCCTCTCTACGTTTTTTTTTCTATTTTCTTTCGCTGTTCTATGGGAAGGAATGAGAGCCTAGGAGCAACGGTTTTATAGAGGCTTAAGGGTATGGTCTGAGAAACATGCACAGAGCATAGACCGATGGAGAAGTAGAATGACCAAGAGGTATTCATTGTGGGACTCGAGAGGCACTGTTGCGTGTGGACGGTTTTGCTGGCCGAGAATGAGATTACACGTTAAGGAAGTATGGCTTATGGATTTGCTGACAGCTTTCTTTCCCTCGTGTTGCAGTTCGGACGTGTGAGATAAGGTATTGATTTAATGGATATTACATAATTTTTTTTTGGTAAAAGATGGATATTACATTCAGTTGCTGCGTTCTGGTGTAATTGAAGTCAAATGGAATGGGCTGGTTTTGCTGTGATGATCTTCCTGTCACATGTTGGGCCAACTGGAGTGGGTTATTGGATTGTTAATGGGCTGGTATGTTATTCATCTGTGTTGGATTAATTTAGAAGCTCTCTATATTCTATAAAACTCTATTTGTAATTTAAGATAATTACTCATTTAATTGCAATTATCATAAAAACTAAATCCTTAATTTCCTATAAGGATTTTCCTTTTCCCAATTGATTCTTCAAGGTCATATAATATAAATTTTCTAAAAATTTTAGGCCTAAATTATTCCTTATTTGAATTATTATTTTCCTAAAATAAATTAAGGGAAAAGTAAGCCTAAACTTCAAATAATTATTCTCATAATTACTTTAGGGAAAATTCCACAATTAAATTTCCCATATATTATTCAAATTCCAAATCCCAAAATTTGGGATGTTACATTCTCTACCTTTCTCTGTCTCTCTGATTTCTAAATGGTGTCAGAGCTTAGAGATTGTTCTTAGGAAATTTGAGTTTTACGGTGGCGCCTATTATCGTAGCGTTAACGAATGATGGGCGCCTAGCGCGTTTGTACGAGTGCCATCTCTATTTCTTTTTCGGTTTCATGTTTAGAAGATTGCATTTGGTAATTGGGTTTTGTTGTTTTGCTCTTCTTCGATTTACGTCGATTTTCTCGGTTGAGTGTGGTCTTGTTCCGTTCGTTGTTTTGTGAATAGTGACCATGTTAGTCACTATTCATAGGGGGAGAGAGAAAATGTGTTTCTCCTCGTTTGGTTTTTGGGAGAGAACCAACGGTGGAGCCTTTGTTTGGTCTTGTAATCTCAGGTGAGACTGTTTTGTTGTGACTAAAGAGGTTTCTGTTGTAGAGGTTATTGATACCTCGTTTGGTTTCTATGACCATTTTATGGTCATGTTTTGTTCTACAACGTCGAGCCTTCATTTTCGGTATATGTAGGCCGGTTCTTTGCTTCGAAGGTTGCGTTGTGAGACTGGGTTTCTACTATTTTAGCATGGTCGGCATTTTGTTTCATGCACGTTCACTTGTCTCTAATGGTGGGTTCTTGATGCACGTTCACTTGTCTCTAATGGCTGGGTTCTTCGTTTGTTTCGTTTTCCAGCACGTTCGTGAAGTGCTCTTTTGTCTTGAATGCCGTATTTGTGGTGGGTAATTTCATTGGCCCGTTTGTTGCTTTGCCTCTGGTGAGGTGTTTGTCTCAGGTGAGATAGTTTGGTGGTCCTTGTGTGACCCGTTCGTTGTCTTGCCTCCGGTGAGGTGTTTGGTCTCTGGTGAGACGTTTGAAGTATTGTTTGGTCCCTTGTGAGACCGTTTGCTGCAGCTTCTTCTCTGGTTTAGTACTCTTTGTTATTCGAATTCTTGGTGAAGTTGTTGGATCATTTCTTTTGAATGTCCCCGGTGTGACATTTAGTTGAACCATTTTTGGATGTGGCCGAACTTGGTGGATTCAAGATCTCATGAAGAAGAAAATTATTTTGTTTGGATTTATTTATATTATGATTATCTTTGTAAAAAGGTGGGCATGATTAACATCTATGTTCCAACTTGAGGGGGAGTGTTAAGAAATATATTATAATTAATTAGTATCGCATATAATCATGGATTATATGAATTATGAGTGATTAGGGAATCAATAATCATAATGAGTCATTACTATATTGTCTTCTCTCTTGTGTATAAATACCCTATTGAGTATATGAATAAACAGATCCATTTGAGAGTATATTTTCTCTACCTTTCTCTGTCTCTCTGATTTCTACACTGTCATAACAGAGTAAAGCGATCCAAACACATTAGGACACCTTAAGTACACAAAATTTAACTCCTCCTACACCAAACGATGGCTTTCCGAACAAGGGAGAGAAATAAAACCTTAAATTCCAACTTCGTTCCATCCGTTGATCACATAGGATCTTAATATCATTTATTTTTCACCATAAAGCATACTTTAAAATAAAATAAAGAATCTAATCAGTGGGCATTTTAGCTCAGATACGACCAAGTTCCTTTTGAATTCATCAACACCTAACAACAAACTAATAAACAGAACTTATATCATACAATTTCCTTGAACACGTACTCTAGCTTCATCCACAAAGTTGGAACAACGTCATTCCCAAAAAAACAGAGACCTTCGGTTGAGCCATAAATAAACAGAACCAATAGATACATACAACACCAATAAACCTAAATCGCTTATTTATTCATCTTATTCCCAAGTTTCAGGTACTCCTCCTAATCAAAAACCACCTCAATCGCAGAAATCAAAGATGGAAAGAGCCTTAGTAGGCTTACCTAAGACAGATTTTAGTGTTGCATGTGTGGTTGATGATCTCTTCCTTCTTGATAGCAATCCTCTCTCTCTCGGCTCCCTTTCTCATGCTCTCATTCTCTCGGCCTCACCCTCTGCTCTCTCTGGCCGAAATGCAAACAAATGAGAATGGGGAATTTAGAGGGTATTGGCCGAATGGGATATATGGATGGGGAAGGCTAAATTGATTAATTGGTAAATGTGGGAAGTGATGTGGCGTCATTTTGGAGAAGGGAAAGACAAGTGCTGGCGCCGATTTGGATTAGTGAGAAATGAATTGAATGAGAGAGTATGCATGTTAATCAAGAGAAAGTGGGATACGTGGCTGGAAGTTGGGAGAATTAGTGTGGTAATGTGGCGGATAAATAGAGAAATGAAGGAATGAGATGTTGTGCTCTCATGTTTATGTGGGTTCAGACCAAAAATAATCTCATTTATCCTCCGGCTTTTATTTGTAACTTGGTCCTTTACTCATTGAGTTGTAAATATTGGATAAGTGAAAAATAAATCCTTCATTCCGTATGAAGGTTTTTCTTCCTCAATTTGAAGGTGGAATATCACCTGGGGGGGTGAATAGGTGATTACAAAAATTCTTTTTGCTAGTTACTCGGTCACCCACACAACAGATATATATCAAGGCAAAGTAGAGATAGAGTAGAGGAGATAGACACAGAGCATTTATACTGGTTCGGTCCAAATCTTGACCTACGTCCAGTCCCCAGAAACACTCCGGGATTTCACTAACTTACGATCAACTGATTACACACTCTGTAACACTCGGAGCAATTCTTTCTCTCTCGAATTACACTCCCCCTTATAAGATGTAATCAAAGACCCAATCCCAAAGTCCCACTACTCTGAGATTCTTACAAGAAAATGATAATAGAAGAATAACTCTCTGTAAGAGCAGATAACCAGAAGCACTGAAGTACAAAGTATTACACAGTCTCAGCAGAAAGTATTTGTAATCAAAGACCCAATCCCAAAGTCCCACTACTCTAAGTCATTTATGTCCCTTAGGGGCATTTTCGTCATTTTGGCACTTTGGCCCTTAAATTCCCTAATTCAAATTTCGGGGTATTACAACAACAATTAATACTCAAGTATGCAATACTCAGATATTTTAATTAATTAAAATAAGTACTGAAATACCTCATTTCAAGTGTGTATTGTGAATACTTGAATTTCTTTGATGTGTAAATTTATCATTAAGCATCAGGTGGATGATTCAGGGATGTTTTTCTCAGATGATGATGCACAGTACTCGAGTATTGCACTTACCTACTCGAGTATTGTTGAGAGATCTGTCAGCAGTAGCTTCCTCAGTTCGTAAGTACTCGAGTATTGCTTGAGGGTACTCGAGTATCAGTTATCTCAACAATTGCATTTAGTCTCGCCTTGACAGTACTCAAGTATGAATCTAGGATACTCGAGTATTGGTCTATTTTCCCTGTTAGCGATATGAAAATCCCGATATTACTCGAGTATTGCTACATATACTCGGGTATTATCAGTTCAAGGCTACTCGTTTGGCATCCTGCAAAACAACGTACTAGATACTCTTTGCTACCCAATATTTCTTGAATCCACACATGGTTAGACAAGACAACTCTCATGTTCTTATTGAAATAAACCATATGAAACATTAGCAAAGAGCATATAACACTTGTAAACAATTAACTGTTTTCAAAGAATAAGGATTTGATCATTTGAAATCAATGAAAACTAGTTTGGCCAAAACTTTTGTAGAAACACTGAAATTCTTGAATGAGATTTGATTCATCTGACTTATTTCTGTTTAAACCATTTAGACGAATAGAAACTTCATGACAGGTCACTTGATAACTTCATTTCAATACAGCAATTAGAATCAGTCATGATAATTAGATAACAGAAATCAGAATTTGAGTAGAGGTCAGAATCAGAATCAGAATTTGAATCAGAAAACAGAATCTGAACTTGCATCAGAATCAAAATCTAACATCAGAGACAGAATCTGAAATTGTAATCAGAATGCAATCAGACATTTGAAACATAATCAGATTCAGAATTTGAATCAAGCAATAAGCACATTGCATGTAACATCCCCAATTTTCGTGTAAATCAATTAATGGAATATATGGATTTTTCACCAAGTAGTGGTTAAGGGTATATTATTTTTCCGACAAGATAAATTAATTATTGGGAAAATAATATGGAATTATTTGAAATGTGATTAATAAATTTGGTTATAAATAAATTGAGGTAAATAATGTCAAAGAAGCTAAGTATGTATTTTACCTCATTATTTATTTATTATTTTCGACCACAAGAAGAGAAATATGACACTATGTTGTGGTACAATATAAAGACTTAAAAAGATAGGGTTCTACTTGAAGATAGGATTAAATCAAATAAAATCATCCTCTTCTCTTTGCTATTTCGTGTGTCCCAAGAGAAGGAGGAGTAAGTAGAGTGATGATGACCTAGGATTTAGAGTACAACTAGCCTAAGAAAATGTGAAAGGGTGGACAAGTCATGGAGGAGAGGAGGACGTATGATTCATGGAGTAAGAGAAGAAACATTGATTAAAGGGGCTCATTGATTAATCCCCCAACGTATGAAAGAAGCTAAAGGCAATAATACTAAATATATATATATATGTCCACACCCTTTTCCCTTCCTTTTTAAACCGCCGGTGAGAGAAAGAAAGAAGCAATGGATAACACAATGAACAATTAATGAAGTAAGGAAGTTGTACGAATAAGGAAGGAAGAAAAGATAAATCAAATCACACCAACTCTTCCATAATTCCCATGATGCCTGACGCGTGGAGAGAAAGAAGTAAGGAAATGGAGATAAGATTTCAGCATTACTTGATTACTTATTTTGGCACAATAGATGGAAAAAAAATTTCATAGCAATTTAGACTTCCTCAAAAGCCCCTATTCGGCCTGCACAAAGAGAGAGGAGGAAGGAAGAGCTTTCATGAAATATGTGGAATTATCTAGAGAAGTTATGGGCAAAAAGGTAATTCATCATAACACAACAATTGATCATTTTAAAAGGACCAACTCCCCCTCATTTTGGCTGCCTATTCAGTTGAAAAGAGAGGAAAAGAGAGAGCAAGTGGTTCCATTCATGAGAGCATAAGAGTGCTTGAGCAAGAAGAAGAAGGTTGAAGCAAAGGTAAGTATCATGGTCTTAGAACTCCAATTTACTCTCTACTATTTTTCTAAAGTGGTGAAGTTACTAAAGATCATCCTCTTCATGATGATTCAAGGAAAAGGTTAAGTGTATTGGGTGTTTAAAACAAAGGAGGAAAGGAGCAAAGATCAAAGGAAGTTTGGGTCCTAAGACAAGTAAGTTATCTATGAACCTTCTTATGTTTCCCTTTGGTGGTAAAGCTTCAAAATGAATGTTTCTATAAGCATGCATATTTATTTTTGGGTCTGATTGAATAATGAAAAATATGAACAAAGGTTTGAAGTTAAAGTTTATGAACTAAAATGGTAGATTAAAGCTAGTATAGGGAGAATATGAGGTTAGAATGAAAGTTTAGTATTTTGTGGATTAATTAAGGATTTTCGTGCAGCTGAGATTTCTTGATGATATGATTTGATTTTAGTATTTTTGAGGGTTCTAAAGTGTTTAAAATGAGATTTTGTATAAGGATGAACTTGGATCAAAATTTTGGAACCCTAGATGAAAGTGTAAGAAAAACGTTGGTGGCAGATTTGTGAAATTTCTGGGAACCAGTCGAATATTTCATGGATTTTGACTTAGTAAATGGGCTTGGAAAATTATGAAATTTTACAGGGAGAAATTAGACATCTCAAGGATTATTTTGATGTATAATATGTAATTTTTCAAGTTCTGGACTAGGAGAACTTAATTTTTGAAAATGACCCTCTGATGCTAGACTTGATTTCGGACAGGAGAGACCTTTTGAGCTATAAATGGATTTTAGATTAAGTATGGCCCAAGATAATATTTTTGGTTGAAAATAGACGTATTAATGGTCATTTGGGATTTGGAATCAACCCAAAAGAAGTTTTATATATTTAATTATGAATTTTTGAAGATCAGTCCATGATTGCTGAAAATTTCTGGAAATGACGAAAATAGAGGATTTTAGGCCCATATTAAATTCCTTAATAAGAAAAGGGATCTAGCAATTATGGACACTTGGGTTGGGCCTATTTTAAATCATCAAAGGAAATATTTAGTGAGTTGGAATTTAATTGTATTTATATTTTGTTATTTTAGGTCTAATTGTATCTTGCGCCGGGGAAATTAAGTTTTAGCTGTAGTCGACTACCAGGTAGTAACCTTAATCTTCATATACTCTGTGTGACATGTGTATGTATGTTTTACCATGTATATTGCATACATTCGGTTATCATCCATTTATTTTCCAAGCGCTATGGAACCGGAACATGCTGTGTGCATTAAGGGCTTTGCTGTGTGCCGTGCCCGGTGGTCTGTGCTGTGTGCTATTAGGACCACTGCAGTCTGTGCTGTGTGCTATTAGGACTGCTCGTTCCGGATTGGCTGTGTGCCTTGCTGTGTGCATGATACTGAATGAGATGTGGTTTGAGTTTTTATTTGTGGTTGCTTACATGCTTTGTTATACATTTTATATGAGATTAACGGTTACTCTGGGATTCAATTTTGAATCCGGCCCCTTTAAGCCCCTCGCGTTTATCTAGATCGGAGGAAGGAGACAGAGGTAAGGCTCCAGAGCTGGAGTAGTTTAGTGGTGGACGTTGGTGATTGTTATTTTGGGATATTTATTTTGGTTACCGGATGACTGTAGTATATTATTTTGGCCTGTTCGGGCACCATTATCCGGATGACTGTATGTGAAACCCTCTAGGGTAAATTTAACTTTCTGTATCTTTATTTTATCAGTATATTATTGTCCAAACCGATGAATGCTCTGCTGCTAATACTCGATGTGTGACGTTAAATTAACCTGGGATAAATAGTTTAAAAATTGAATATAAGTAAAGGATCACACTACCCGCCACCCGAAAGGGCGAGGCCGGTAGGGGTGTTACAATTGTGGTATCAGAGCCAGGTTTGGACGATACTGATAAATAAATTGAAACTAATATAACTATGGTTATATGTATAGGAAAAAGGATGGACAGGCATTTTGGGTAGATACTATCAAAGGCGAAGAAGAGTCATGGATGCTATAATATTTTGGATTAATGTTATGTTATGAATTAGCGTATTAGTATAAGAATTATTAGCTTGGTTGATTATCATTTCATGGTTATGATTGCAATTTGATATTAATGTGTGGAAATAATATTTTATTTCGTTGCGTTAAGCTCAATATTGCAATGGCAAGAGGCAAAGGACCGGGTAGACCTAGGCGAGAGTCGGAGACACAAATTCCTAATCCTCAAGATAATAATCTGATACGAGAGATGATGGGATTGATCCGAGAGCAAGGGAATATGATACAAGGAATGCGAGCGAAAATAAATGAAATCAGGGCTCGTCAAGACCAAAGGTCCGAGGATCATGAGACTGAGGAGAATAATGGCAACAACGACGATAGTAATCATAATGAACAGGAAGAGTCGCATATAGACCACCCTAATAACAAAGCGAAACATCAATCTACTGGTATCTAAATTTGTAAACAAAACGCCGCTGATTTTCCGTGGTAGATTTGAGGCAGCGGAAGATTGGATTCTCCGTCTCGAGAAAATCTTTCAGGTCCAAGAGTGCCCAGAAGAGAGGAAGGCCCAGTTGGCCATTTATAAGCTGGAGGGAGACGCTGACCGCTGGTGGCATAATACAGAATTGACTCTACGTGCTCAGAATGTTCCTATCACTTAGGAGGTGTTCCAGTTGGATCTGATTTGCTTACCGTTGCATGAAATCGACATTATTTTGGGATTAAACTGGTTGACAGCCAATAATGTTGTACTAGACTTTGGCAATAGAAAGGTCATTTGTCCTGATCAACACCAAAATCTCTATGCCAAAGCAAGCCTTGGTTTTCTTACTGCTACTGAGGTAGAACAGTGTATTACGCAAGGGTGCCAGGGATACGTGGTTTTCTTTTCGGTACAGGCGGAGTCAGAACCTTCTCTGGATGAAATACCAGTGGTAAGGGAATTTCCCGATGTTTTTCCTGACGATATCAGTGTATCAAAGAATGCTTTTTCAAAATTTTTGTATGCATCTTCACAAAACAAAATGAATTGACATAGATTGTGCATTTAAGAGATATAAAATCAGAAGGTTATGCACAAATTCACTTTAGGTCCATTTAGCAATCTGGAAAAACCTTTTTGAAAATAACATAACTAATTGATTGCTAATGGAATGCAATAATGAACAATTATTCATTACCCAAATTTCATATAGGCACAGTATAGGGTAATGTTTAGATATCACCGTAATTCCTTTTTGTCCTTATAGAAGCTTGCTTGACTAAGGTGGATTGATATAGATGTCTCCCTTTTTGACGTTCATCATCAACATCAAGCATAGCCTATTTAGCTTCCTCGAGACTTGAATTATTTCTCTATGTTGCATTCTTGAGAAGCTTTTTCTCTTCCTACAAAACCATATAAGTCTTTTTCTTTCTTGGTATCCAACCTTACTTGGATCCAATCAACGTTAGCTTGTAGGAACCAAAATTTGCATGCTCTTATGAATATGATCAATTCAACATAATTGAGCATAATGAACTAAACATGATTTTATGCATAAAAGAGATACTTTCTTTTCAAATCATCATGTATGCATAAAGAGTTAAACTATTGAATATTGCAATCCCTTTATAAACTTACTAAGTGGATTTTTAAGGTATAAAAAAATGATTTCAAAATAGTTTGCAATGCTCATTTCTAAAGCTACAAAAGTAAAACCTCAATGAATATTTCAGATGATAGGAAAGGAGGTTTTATCATTGTATACCTTTTACCTTAGGTACTTAGAGGATCGACTTTGCTTACCCACTGCCTTTTATGTCTTTCGATGGGTTTATGCAAAGTTGTCTCAAGGGGTATAGACTTCATGAGTCTTCTGCTTGGTACTTGAGAGGATCTCCTTTTTGGTTCATAAGAAGCTCTTTGATTCCTCATCTTCTCTGCTCCTTTGTGTCCATTATTTTTGAAATCATCGCACACACAAGGCAATAGATGGACATTTTGGTACCCACTTATACTTAGGTCCTTCATTGTTAGTTCGAACCATAGGGAAAACATAAGTTCCCTTTGGTACCCATTGATAGTTACCAGCTGGCTTATCTCTTCTATCCTTTTTGTGAAAACAGGAAGAGGTATTATGTCCCTTTCGGTTGTAGTAATTACAATGAGCAAAAGGATTTGAGATGTGAACTGATTTCGAAAATAGTTCAAATAAGATTTTTCACTGTTTTCTTCTTTCCTTTCTTTTTGTCAAAAATAGGATTATATCCTATACCTGATCGATCATTAGTGACCCTTTGATCTTTTAGAATAACTTTTAACATTTCACTACCTTTAGTAAATTTCTCAAGAGTTTTTGTAAGATACTCATTTTTCTTTTCCAGAATAGGACACTTGTCACATACGATATTTTCAGGTGAAGAAAGATTTTCTACTTGCTGTTCAAGAGTTGTATTCCTCCTTTTTAAAACACAACATTTTTCCGCAAGTTCTTCAAACTCATGTTGAACAAGGTTGTATTCAGTAAACATTTCATCATAAGTAGGTTTTGCATTTTTATCAGGACAAGCAGAGTTTCCACAATTTGAAACAAGAAGTGGGTTTTTTGTTTGTTGTTTAAGAAATTTGTTTTCCTTTCTAGTATTAATGAGTTCCCTTGCAATCTCATTGTATTCAGAAAGTAATTCATCAAAAGTAAGTTCAGGATCAAATACCTCTTCTTCGTTTTCTGATTGTTCTTCTTCTACAACTAAACATATATTTGAAGTTTCTTCTTATTCTTCTATGCCGGAGGTTCCTTCGTATGAAGTTTCTAAGGCTTTCCACATCTCCTTGGCAGTAGATAGATTGTAGATACGGGAATACTCCTTTTGACTGAGAGCACCATGAAGCATCAAGATGGCTTTGCTGTTAAGAGTCACTTTCCTTCTGTCATCTTCGTTGAATTCATCTCCAGCCTTCGGAAGGTTATTTCCTTCTACAATGTTTGTAGGAACATAATCTCCATTTTCTATTACTTGCCAAAGACCATACTCCGAGGCTAACATAAATACTCTGAATTTTGCTTTCCAAAATGAATAATGTTCGCCGTTGAAACCAGGTGGTCTGTTGATTGATGCACCTTCAGGTAATATTCCTTCCATGATCTTTATCTCGGGATGTTAAGCCCAACTGAGAAACCTGTGCTTTGATACCAAATGAAGGTGGAATATCACCTAGAGGGGGGGTGAATAGGTGATTACAAAAATTCTTTTGCTAGTTACTCGGTCACCCACACAAGATATATATCAAGGCAAAGTAGAGATAGAGTAGAGGAGATAGACACGAGCATTTATCTTGGTTCGGTCCAAATCTTGACCTACGTCCAGTCCCGAAACACTCCGGATTTCACTAACTTACGATCAACTGATTACACACTCGTAACACTCGGAGCAATTCTTTCTCTCTCGAATTACACTCCCCCTTACAAGATGTAATCAAAGACCCAATCCCAAAGTCCCACTACTCTGATATTCTTACAAGGAAATGATAATAGAAGAATAACTCTCTGTAAGAGCAGATAACCAGAAGCACTGAAGTACAAAGTATTACACAGTCTTAGCAGAAAGTATTTGAAAGTATTAGCAGAAAGTATTCAGAAATTATCAGACAAGAGGTTAGCGTAACTAAGCTCTTGAAAGTATATTTCTGTTTTGTGTGATTTCTTTTCTGTGTGTTGAGTGCTTTGAGCAGCTTAAGCCTTCACCTATTTATATTACTTTGGAGTTGACCATTGCAGCTTCTTATTTTTGAATTCAAAAAATCATTCCATATTTATTTGCTGCATAATTGATTTTGGTCTGATTTCTTTCCGTTGGAGCTTTTGGAGGATCGGTGATGACCATAATCTCAGCCCATGATTCGGTTTTGCGAGAATGAAGCTTTAATACGTTCGAATCATGCTTTTGTTTCGTTTGAAGATAGTCTTCCATAATTCCATCTTGTTTCCGATTTTGCGTCGATCATAGGATATTGCGTGACCCAATCTGATTTTCAAATGATCCCGTACTATAATTCCCATATTCGAAAATCTCGAGTTCAACGGTTAGAAACATAGCATTAAAGATCAATAATAATATCATTGAATTCCATAATCGGAATCTGAAGTCTTCGACACAGCAAAAGTATGATTACCGAACGTACTCGAGTATCCCATACTCATACTCGAGTATCTCTGTGATTCAGATATGCCAGATGCTTCTAACTCGACCATACTCGAGTATTCAGTTATACCAGAAGTCTTGATTCTACGCACATACTCTGTTGCTTTCAGTATTTCGAGTGTCTACTTTCGAAGATCATAACTTACTGGTATGAACTCCGTTTAGGTTGGTTTGAGACTTGATGGAAATCCCTTTGATCTCTTTCAAATGGCACCGATTTCAGCTTCATCGGATTTCTAGTTTGTGAGATATACCCAAAACATTGAGGCTTGGTCTGTAGTGTGACGGTGATGTCACTCTCATATTCAACAATCCATATCTCTCTCATCTGACCTCCTTTAGACTTGAGTCTTGTGCGACTAGGACCGTTTGGAAGTCTAGTTTCCAACAAAATTGGTTTCACCTTAATCCGATCTCTGGTTAGGAAGATATCATCGAATTACCATAGGTCGCCAGTGCTGGACGTGAAACAGAGGTGATCAGAGTGGTGTCATACTCGAGTATTGATTATCCATACTCGGGTATTGTCGGGATTTAAGCACAAAAGCAGCTGTTTATGCACCATACTTGAGTAGCCAAGTATCATACTCGAGTATTGAAGTGTCATACTGAAGAATTGAAGCATGATACTCGCGAGTACACGTTTGATACTTGAGTATTGACGAGATTCAAACGCAAGGAAGAGCTATTCATGCACAGGATCGTAGCAATTAAATTGTAGCAACTTCTATTCATCGGGAAGCTTGAATTTCCTTATTTTAACTCGAATTTAGCCATTCCAACTTCCATCTTCTTTATATCAACATTACATCTACATTAAATGTAAGAATCAGTCAAAGTATAAGATAAATGTAGTATGCAATCTTTTTGCTCTTAAGAATGACATCTATATAAGACATCATCAAAACTAATCATATTCAACACAATTTATTTCTTTAGGCTATAGAATATTATCTCGAAAATATTTAGGCAAAAAATATATTTTCCTTGAATTTCTGGCAACATAGGCCCTAAATTCCAGAAAATGAATTTAAAACTATTTAGGCCAATTTCTTTAGGCTATGCTCCGTGACTAAGACTGGGTCTTAGGTCACATGTGTATTTACATTCAGTTAGATGTGGATTATAGCTAGTCATGATAATGCTGCATGCTTGTTTTCTTAGCACTGAGGATACGTGTCAGGTACACATAGCACTGGTTAGTGCAAACACCGTTAACATTACATTTGATGTATGCTATGTATTGTGATAACTAAATGTTGATATCCAAGTTATGAATATCTGTCATATATTGTTATTACTTGAACATAAGGTTAACTATTACCTGATATTCAATTTGATAGAATCTCAGACTTAACCCTAGCTTCAGGATCAGGAGCCGGTATAAAGGGTAAGCAACACGCGTGAAGACTCAGTCGGAGTTTTTAATGTTTTGGATTGTATTTACATTTATATATATTTAGTATTTAAATACTCGGATAACTGTACTGATATTATCTTTGACCGGATACACCGCGATTATTTTTAATTTATTGCCACGTATATGTATCGGTAACTCATCCGCTCAACCCAGGTCATACGCTTTATCACTCCACTCTGATGATATTCATATATACTATGTGTTATTATACATAATATGTAGTATGGAATTAGGGGTATTACATTTTTTAGGTGGCATTTTCTTTTTCTTTTCTTAATTTTTGTGTGTGTAGATAGGAAATCAAATCAAATCAAATCAATTTAAAGCTTAACCCAACCTAACCCGATTTGGGGACGACGATGCAAGTGTGAGCATTAGAGGAAGAAGAAGTTGGAGCCCGTTTTCAGTAATTCTGACACTTCTCTTTGCGTTGTTACATTGTTATTTGCCTTTTCCTCTTCATCTTCCTCTTTTTGGTTCTTTTGATCTTCCTCTACATTCGCCAGAATCGAACCTCTGACAAGCCTTGTACCATAGCCAGCCAAAGCTCCGACGTTTTTCCGTTGGTCTCCAAGGAGATCGTAGAGGTCGAAGCCTTAGATCTTCTTGGTATTCAAGAGAAAAAGATTAAGGTTGAAGGTCGTGATCGGACGAGGACTTTTCAAGGATAAGGTTGGTGTTCTTCATTATGTGAAGGGCAGTTTGAACTTTTCTCCAGAATTTTCATATCTTTGATTGTCCCTTATCCCTTCTCTGTCATTTCACAAGTTCAATGGGCTTCTTTGGGTTTAAGAAATTCAAATGGTATAATTTAAGTGTCATTTTCCCTAAATATATATGTATTATTTAATATGTACATATAGACTATTTAATATATATTTACTACTCCTTCACTTCCTTTTTATAAGATATCAATAACTGAATTACGTCAATAAAAAACTTAATTAAAATTGGTTAAAGATAATAATGTATAAAATATACAACTCATTTTTCAAAAACACCCTTATTTATAAAGGGTGGTGTGAGAGAAAATGAGTGTAAAAGTGATGAGAGAGAATGCGTAGGAAAAGTGAGGAGAAAGACATACAATTTATTGAGAGTAAAAGTAGAAAAAATGCATCAAATATTTAGACATCTCCAAATGGTATCTTATAATTTACTGGTGTCCATACTGGTTCGGTCCAACTTATGACCTACGTCCAGTCCCCAGAAACACTCCGGGATTTCACTAACTTACCCAGAAACACTCCGGGATTTTGTTATCTTGACTACACACTCTGTAACTCTCAAGTAATCCTCTCACTAGGACTTACTTCTCTTTACAAGCTGTAATCAAAGATACAAACACAATTACACACTATGTACTCGAGATGATCCTTTCCTTAGGACTCACTCCCCCTTACAAGTTGTAATTGTACACCCTTACTTAAGGTTCCACAACATTAAGATTTACAAATAATCAAATGATAACTAAACTCCTCTTGAGTAGATATATGATAAACACTGAAGCTCTATGTATCAAAGATACTGTACAGAAAGAAAACTGAAAGAATAAATAACTTGAATGATTTTCGTTTCTGTCTGTTGTCTCTCATGTTGAAGACTTGATTGCAGCTCTATATATAGATAGAGGTCATTAAATGACCGTTGTAAATCCTCATATAACCGTTGGAGACATTAGAGGATGATTAGTGAAGCTTTTGGTCTTCTTCTCTCTTCTCTTTGGTTAATCCAGCTGTGCAGATGTTCAGAGTTGACTTCCTGACTTTTAATTCGTTGGAGGAGGAGTTTACTGGATGTGGAAGGAACCTTTAAATCCTTCAAAAACGTGTGGAGAAAGGTTGTTCAGAAGTATGCAAGTTTTCTGCACTTTTTCATTTAATGTTCTGACTTTGCTTTTTTGCTTTATGCTAAATCTCTATTTAATCCTGTCTAAATCATCTGAAACTCACTAATAAACTGATTAAACATAGTTAGGAATAGTAATGAGTGATGATATAGAGTATAGAGATCAAACACAAACATTTCATAGGTTTGTTCAGTTCGAAATTCAAATTCTTCGATGCAAACTCGAGTTAGTTCTTCCAAACTCGATTTTTCATGTTTCAGTGAACTTTCAGTAAAAGACCGAAACTCGAGTTTTTAATCTAAACTCGAGTTTTCTTTTCACAGAGACAAACATCGCGATTTGTCACTTTGGACAAGCTTGTGAATAGTGCAAAACTCGAGTCATTAAGTGACTAACTCGAGTTTTGGACTTTTAGATGAAAAATCATGTTTTAGTCCAAAAGCTTAAAACTGGAGTTTCCAAAACATAACTCGAGTTTTCAAAGGTTCAAAATTGGCAGAGCTCTCTGCCTGGCCAAAACTCGAGTTTCCATATTTTAACTCGAGTTTTCATATTCTTTGAAAACTATGGAAACTTCTCTGTAAAGCCGAAACTCGAGTTTCTAAATCCAAACTCGAGTTTCCTCATTTATGAGAAAACATTTAAAAGCTTTGTTAAAATGAACAATGGAGTTTTCACAAGTTCAGAATCGAGTATTGTTCTCTGAAGGTGAAAACTCGAGTTTCCAAAGTAAACTCGAGTTTCCAACAAAGTGTGGAAACTTGGAGAACTCTCTGTGTAGCCAAAACTCGAGTTTCCAAAAGTAAACTAGAGTTTTGCTAACTTAGAAAAACTTGGTAGTTTTCTGCCTTGTCAAAACTCGAGTTTTATAAATCAAACTCGAGTTTACATGATTTGTAAACTCTTGTAGTTTTTCAACAAATAGTAAACTTTACTAAAAAATAAATACTGTAGAGTTTAAGAAATAGTTTCATTTTGAAAAGGCTTCCTGCCAGAGGCAAACTCGAGTTTGCAACCACAAACTCGAGTTTACACATTTGTAAACTCTTTGAAGATTTTCTCTGGAGTTTTCAAACTGGAGTTTAAAGATCTCAGGCTCGAGTTTAAAATCCAAAATAGCCTGTCTTGCTCTCTATTAGTAGCAAACTCGAGTTCACCTATGTAGACTCGAGTTTGGTCTTGCCGATGAATGTTTTGAGTTGAAATCGATTCTTTTATCTTATCAAAAACATTCATACTTGTTTACAATTGTCAGTTATCATCAAAACACATAGAGAACTAACAGAATATACCTATTTAAACAATTATATCTTATAAAAAGGAAGGGAGGGAGTATTTAATAAGATTTATATTTTTTTCAATCATTTTCTATCTGAACTTGCCTTTTCAAATAATCATCCAAACATATTTCAGTTTGAGAAAAGACACTTTTGTCACCGTTAATCCAAACACAACTACATAATCTGACTTTTATTCTATTTTAAATTTGCAAAAGTTATATTTGAAAAAACCACTTTTACTGCTGATAATCCAAATACACACGAACAGTCTAAATAAGTGCTTATCATTTGGTGATGAGCACTAAATCTCAATCCTGGTAAAATATTGAATTTTCTTAACTCTTTGAAATTACATATCTCTCATCGAAACTCAAAAGCTATGGTTCAAAGTTCTATTTAAAAGCTCATGAAAATGTCTTTCTAAGAAAAATTCCCTCTTTGTTCTTTAACACAGCTTTTCCAAAAATCTTCTCTTCCCAAACTATGCATAGTGACCTTCAAAAATCATTTTCCAGATTTGTGTGTAAAAAATCATAGCTCTTAGTGTACACAACTACAAAAAGTATGATTTAGGCCTGGTTTTTAAACTTAGAATGTTTACTATTTCTCTACCAACTATGAGGACCTAAATCACTCGTTTGCTCCATTTTAAAAACGAAAATAGAAAAAGTCTGGTGTGTGCTCGAACGGAAGATGAATAAGAAAAGTCTTCTTTTAGAAAAGAAGGACTTGGTTAAAAAATCCCCCTAATTAACATAATATTTTTGACTTGGTGAACCATTGACTTTTTTGGAAACAGTTTTGGAAAATTATATGACTAAGAATAGTTTATTAGTGTATATATAAATATACCAACAATAAAAACGTGTATAAAAATAAAACCATTTCGATCTGTGTCATATATTTAAATTAATTTTATATATAGTATTTATGTTATTAGTATTTAATTAATTATCCTTGTATTATTTTATAACTTATTTATGTTACACAATCTTCCACTTATTTTTACACACACACGTGTGTATTATTGTAATTTTTGATAATTTATTTTTATTCTTTGTCTACTTAAAATTTTGGATGATTTCTTTGCACACTACACGTGTGTATTATTGTAATTAAATCGACTAAACTGTAATTTATTTCTTTTGATTTAAAATATGAACTTCAAATTAACCAATAAAGTAGTAGAACCTAAGATGATAAAAGAATAAAAAAGATTTACATATATTTTCTCAAGGCATCCAACACCCTAACGTATTTTGTAGTGTATTCAACACCTTAAGATATTTTTTCAGGTGTTTCTAGCACTTTAAAATGTTTTTTGTGCGTTGGTGCTACGGAGGCACCGAATGCTATTTTAAGGTGCTGGACATGCATGAAAAAACAGTATTTCAGAATGCTGGACACCCCACAAAAAATCTAAGGATATTGAATGCATCTGGAAAAGAAATACTTCAAGCTGCTGAATTAAACCATAATTAAATGACGAAAAGATATAATTATGAGAAAGCAATGGCTTCTTATTGTAATAGCCATTTTCTTCGTCATGATATAAAATACTGATAGGGAAATTGTACCGCAACCAACCACTAATAGAAAATTGCACCGAAGACCAGTTCTTCACTTCCTTCTCAAACATACAATATTGGTCATAAAACCACAAAGTCCAAACTCGTAATACAGAAAATTGAAAGAGGTATAGCTAGAGATAGACATGAAGAAAGGGTCACAACTTTGATCATATCTCCAATATAATGAATGGAGAGAAGTTGCAGGTGAAGAAAAATAATACTACTGAGTCTTTGCTTCTTCATTCCTGGACCAAATCAATGGCTTCTCCTTATAAATAGCCTTATAAGTTCGTTCATAAACTCACAAACACACAGAGAATTAAAAGAGGTAGATATATATCAACACACACAGTACAAGATGAAAGCCGTGTACTTGGTTGTTGGTCTCTTGGCATTTGCTTCAGTTCATGTGCTCGCATATGACCCAAGTCCTCTTCAAGATTTCTGCGTCGCACTCAACGACTCAGTTACTAAAGGAGGTAAACACACGAGTTAACTCAATGACTCAACTTACTCGATTACTCCCTAATGCCACCACTTGAAATGTGCAAACTTCTCCAATGTCACCCCCCCATTTATAACTATATTCGACATAAAATATTGAGTTTCTCTTTGATATATTGTAGAAAAAAAGTGAATTTTCGAATAAAAAAATCCCAACTTTACAATAATTTTTTTTTTTGAAAATCATAAAAAAATGTATGAGCACCATTTTTTGTTCATAAGATATCAGAATCAAAATATTATTCATTTTACGTAGAATCTAATTAAATGATCAATAAGGAGGAAAACATTTGTGAAGTTGGGACATGTTAAAAAGACTTAAAGACTAGGGCATTAATAACTAATTTAGAACTTTCTGTAGGGAGCAAATTATGCTACTAATCAATCATATGGCTATTGAGGCATTTAGAGTAATTTTATATTTTTTATTAAAGCAAGGTCCCAAATTTCCTTCTACACCCATTGCAGCAATATCCCTTTTCCCTCATTCTCCACGATGGGACCCAAAGCAACTAAACGTTGCTTCAGGCTGATCCTACAATTAGGACCTAAAGCAAGATTATAAAAAAGCTATGCCAAACATGTTTCCTTGATAGTACATTTTTCTATTCACCGCATATGGCACTGTTGCCTTTGCATAATGCGAATCCAAACACACACGTACATCCTTACAAGTCTGACTTCAGTTATATATTGTTTTTTTTTGCAAACATAACATTTGATTTCTTAAATTTTGCAGTTTTTGTGAACGGGAAATTTTGCAAGGATCCAATGGCAGTGAAAGCTGAGGACTTCTACTTACCTGGATTTGACAAAGTTGGAAACACGTTAGAAAACCCTACCGGCTTCGTTGTCAAGTCAGCAGATGTAACCACATTGCCTGGTTTGAACACTCTTGGAATCTCTCTTGTTCGCATTGACTACGCGCCAAAGGGTCAGAACCCTCCTCACACTCATCCACGTGGCACCGAGATCCTTGTAGTGGTCGAAGGAACTCTTCTAGTCGGGTTTGTGGCTTCTAATCAGAATCAGAATCGATTATTTACCAAAGTGCTTAACAAGGGAGACGTGTTTGTGTTCCCGATCGGTCTTATTCACTTCCAACAAAACGTGGGTTATGGAAATGCAGTTGCGTTTGCTGGTCTTAGTAGCCAAAATGCTGGAGTGATCCCTATTGCAAAATCTGTGTTTGGCTCTGATCCACCCATCTCTCCTGAGGTTCTTCAAAAGGCTTTCCAAGTGGACCAGAAAATAATCGATTTACTTGAAAAGCCATTTCAGGAATAATCAATAATTATGGCTATTAAACTAAAATACATATTATATTAAATAAATAAATAATTGTAGGTTTATAGGACCCAATGTTTTATTGGCAGCTTTCTTATATCATACGGTACTTGTTTGATTTGTATTGTGTTTGATGTTGCATAGTCTGCATCAATATCTTTGTTTCAGATTGGCTCATTGAATAAAATTTGATATAAATATACGTGCATTTGTTCTATGTTGTTTTCTTTTTGAATTATCAATATATGATGTAGATACGATGAAATTATAAGTAATCGACAATCATCACTGTAACATTCCAAATTTTGAGACATAGAGTTTAGGAATATGATTGAGATAAATAAGCTGCTAAGTGAGTAAGAATCCAAAATCTTAAGCTTTTCATGAGGAAAAACTTTAAAATAATTATTAGATGTTATTTTGGATCTTTAAAAAAAATTTGTGGGGAAATTATAAAATGTTATTTTAAGGATTGAAAAATATTATGGGGGGATTAAATACGAGAAATTTGGTTTAAATAGTTTTAAAGCTATAATTTGGAATTTATGACCTAAGTAGTTTTAAATCTATAATTATGAATTGGGTTTTTGAATAAATTTGGGCAAATTAAAGTCAAAGCCCAATTCGATAAGTCATAGACTCACATGATTCCTTATTCTTTTTATAGTCACGTGCTCCTCTCTTGTCCACAACCATTCATTCAATTGTGCTTATTCATTCTCATCTCTTCTTATTGACCGTGGGGCAAGCCCAATTCTTTTAAAGTAGAGCACATTCATTTCTTCAACCCATTATATCATTGTTTCATTCAGCCCATATACCCAATAAAACTCATTTGGCCCATATTCATTATATTCATTAATATTTTCATTCACTTTATTTATACCAGTTCAGCAAGTCACAAAACAGAGTAAGGGCAAGACATCTGTTGTAATACCGGGATAATTATCTATCTTGAAAATTATATTTCGATAAATAATATCTATTTTAAATAGGTGAATATGTGGTCTCAAATTGTGTAGTGTATTTACTTTGTTTTTAGGGCAATTTCTCTTAGAATTAGAATGAACAAAGGGCCAAAATCCCTAAACATATTTATGGGTCATAAAATACCCTGAGAATATTATGATATATCTTAAAAGACAATTAAATATTTATTAAAAATAGGAAAGTATGTTGTCTCTAATTTTGCCAATTTATTAAATTATTTCCTTGAGAATTTAAGGGGCAAATATCAAATATTATTTTGAGGACCATAATTGACCCTATGATTTTTAAAATAATGCATGGTGCATAAATGACCAATGTCAGTACAATAGTTGTGAGAAAACAATTAATCTAATTTAAGAAAATTGTCAACAATTAATACGTGATTAAATAAGTAATTAATTGCTAATTGTTTAGGCATGAATGAAGGTAATATCCAAAGTTAAAACCCTAATTGGAGATTAATGACCAATTTAGGATTAAGATTTGCATAAGTATAATTGCTAATTAATTAGGAATGATTAAGAAAATGTATAAGATTAAATACATGAAATCCCTATTGCCTAATTTACCAACAAAGAATTACTAATGATCATGGTTAATTAGAGAACCAATCACACCTTGGCAATTCACTACAAAAAAAATGACAATTAGTAGCGGTTAAAATGACCTATTTGTAACGGTTTTTGACGTGACAAACGACATTTGTAGCGGTTAGAGGAACCGTGACAAAAACGCCTGTGGCAAGCCGATTTGTAACGGTAAAAAAAAACCGATACTACATACACATAAACCGCTACAACGTCTGTTGCGGTTCAAAAAAACGTCACTAAATGAGCGGGGTCGACGTGTGTTTCGAGACATTAGTCACGGTTGTTAACCGTTACAAATAAACTTGTAGTGGTTCTAGTAACGATTTCATAACCGCTACAGAATAATGTGTTGATAATTTTGCCACCATAAATTTTTATTATTTTGAATATTTGTCGCGGTTACAAACCGCTACAAATATTCCCGCCATTTTTTCGCCAAAAAAAATTTGCCGCCATCTGAATATTTGTAGCGGTTTGCAACCGCTACAAATATTCCCGCCATCATGTGCTTTTGAATATTTGTAGCGGTTCCAAACCGCTACTACAACCGCTACAAATAACCCGCCATTTTATTTGAAATTTTGTACCGGTTATTGTAACCGCTACAAATTCATTACGGTTTAAAAAAAAAAAATCATTTATCGGCGTAATTCAGTAATTATTATTAATATATCTTTTTATTAAAAATAAAAGGTAGTAAATTATGAAATTTAAATATATAAGGTGCATGTATAGAAACAAAATAATAAGATTATGTAAGTAGAATAAGTACTAAGAAATGAGGTGATTAAAACAATACTCAATATTTAAAAATTATATGTACAAATCAATTGAATAATGTATATGAAAGAATAGGGAAAGTTGAAAGATATATCCCGTTCAACTGCAAAATAACAAACTTTAATTAGTACAAGAACTATAAATTAGTATGAGAAACATTAGAATTGATCCGGTTACACGGTACTTACCCTTTCAAACTCACGATGTTCAAACGTAAAAATATTTGAGATGACTGAGAGAAAACGTGGGTAGAAAAGAAGTTGAGGCATATTAAATGAGGTTGGGTGGGGTATTTATGGTGGGGTCTGCGCATCATTTTGTAGCGGTTGGTTTCTCACTTTTTTGTAGCGGTTATTGTATTTAGTAGCGGTTTTTGGGTTTTTGTAGCGGTTACTGTAGCGGTTTAATTTGTCGCGGTTTTTAAGGGTTTGTAGCGGTTATATAACCGCTACAAATTAATTTCTGAGTTCTTTTTTTTTAAAAAAAACTTAAAGGGTTTTTTTTTTCTGAGTTTTTTTAAGTGTTTGTAGCGGTTATATAACCGCTACAAAGTAATTTCTGAGTTTTTTTTTTAAAACATAATATTAAAAAGATTTCATATTACAAGATAGGCATTAAGTGTTTCTCTCAATCTTCTTCACCATCCCTACAAGGAAAGTTTGCATAAAATGTTATGCGTGAGGTCAATATGTTTGAACACAATTAAAACTTTAATTAAATGTTACTATTTTATAAATCATAAATTTAAAAACGTACCGAACTATAGGTAAATTGTCATGGCCGTCTGGGAAGAAGTCTTCGAAGCTGGCGGGCCGGAACGGCTCACAATCGTATGCGACGTTATCACCATCGCCCATGTCGTAAAGGTCCCGAGGCTTTAAGTGAACCACCATATTCCAATCCTTGTGCCTCTCATCGCCACATAATAAACCCGATGGGCCTCTCGATGCAAGAATATACGGCTCGTCATCTTCGGACCGACCACCGTGAATAGGCGGGAGAAATTCACCGATGTGATCCCTAAGTCGTCGGTCGTGAGTCCCCGGACGTTGTGGTATTCGCCCACAAACACTTGAACAACGTCACGGTGAAAAGGCCTGTGTAACTTATCCCGACCACATCAAGCGCTTTCCATAATACGGGACGTCACCGAACCGCATGTTCCCGCCACCGCTGCTCGCATAACTCCTCGTCCCAAACGTGCCATATACACCAGAGTTTTGGGTCAGCAATCCCTGATCTCGTGCGACGGTGCAAAACTTAAAACCATTGACATTGTGTGCCGTATATCTTAGGGCGTGGTCAAGAGGGCCTAGCGCGAGAGCTCTGAATTCTGCTGAGTGCGGGTTGTGGTCGTTCATTATTCCCTGCAATTAAACATGCAATGACATGTGAGTATGTATAAAATGTAAGGAAATATATAGTATGCAATGAAATCCTTACTGAAGGTACGGTTCAACTTTGGTGCAATTAATCAAGACATGTCGGTGTGCTTGAAGCTTCTCAAGTGCCGTGAGTTTGAATTTCTCACTCTCGCCAACTGCTCTACCAACACGAGGGATTAACAACTCTGTTGCCTCCGGCTCCGGCTCAGGCTCAGGCTCAGACAATCGTCTACACGAGGCGGTCGGTTGAATGACGCCTCAATGTCATCAGAGTACCTGGAACAAAAATACAAGACCTCATCCCCGATATAACCTTCTGCTATTGAACCTTCAAGCCACGCCTTATTCCTCACGTAAGATTTAAGTTTCCCAAGAAACCTGTAAAGTAGACAAGGAAAAATTTCGATGCATCAATGGTTAAACATGCGAATAGGGAGTAATGCTAAAGTAATTATTTTTAAACAAGTACCTCTCAATAGGATACATCGATCGCATCGAATCGGGCCAGCAAGCTTTGTCTCTTGAACAAGGTGTACTGTCAGGTGAACCATGACCGTGAAGAATGACGGAGGAAAGAGCATCTCCAAATGACAAAGCGTAAGAATGATTTTCTGCTGCAGCTGGTCGAGCTCCTCCACTATCAAAACCTTGGAACACAGCTTTCGGAAGAAAGTACAAAGCTCGACCAAAACGAGAGACACATCGAGAGGCAGTGTATTTTTCATGGCCAGCGGAAGTAACTGTTGCATAAGAACATGTGAGTCATGACTCTTCACCCGTAACCTTCGAGCCTGCAAGTCAATACATCGTGATATGTTGCTTGAATACCCGTCAGGAACTTTTATTTTCTTCAAGGTAGCGAGAAAGATTTCCTTATTCGGTTTTGTCAGGGTAAACCTTGCCGGTTGAAATCTGTCATGCTCATCCGGCCACGCGTCTCCACGAACGCCCATCTCCCGTAGATCTTTCCTGGCTTGCAGATGATCTTTGGACTTGCCTGGTTCGTTGAGAATCGTGTACAACACATTGTCGCACACATTCTTTTCAATGTGCATGACATCCAGACTGTGTCGGAGCAAATTATCTTTCCAATACGGAAGAGTGAAGAAGACACTAACCTTTCGCCATTGCTGGGGCATAGAACCAGAAGCCCTGGCAGTCTTTGTCCCGGCCCTTGCCGGATCGTTCTTTTTCCCAAACTCAACATCAACATCCTGAAGCTGCTCTATGATTTCTTCACCAGATAAATTTCGAGGGGGTCCCACCAACGGTCGATGCTCTCCTGCCTGCGCCTATTCCTGGCCTCCTCGTCGGCCCTCCGTGCAGACTCAATTGCGGCAACCTGCTCAGCAACCTTCTCAGCAATGATAGCCTCGAAATCTCCAGCTGGTGGCCTTCTCGAGCCGGAGGGTCTGGGAGCGGAGGAGGAGCCCTGTCTCGGGTACACCATGCTAGGCCTGGCGCCAAGGCCAAAACCCCTAACGCGGCCAGGATGCTCGACTGGGCCCAGAGCAGCTTTCAATGGGGCCGTAGGATTCACAGCACTCGTGACTCACGGTTCTGCGACGCCGTAGCTCGCCTCGGTATTCTCAATCCGGGCATGACCAACAGAGTTCATGAACCATTAATAAAATAACGGACGATCAATTTAAATATACAACATTCATTATATAAATAATGTTTTTTAACTTACTATTATCTCCTCTGCTGCCTCAGAGGTCGACGTCCCATCTGCGTGTCTATGGGTGCGTGTCCACAACTTCCCATAGTCCATGTGTGTGTTCTCCTCCTGAGCCTTCTGTCGCTGAAAGAATTAAAACAATATAAAATTTGTTATTTCAAAAACAAAACAATGATCATGTTAAATAATAACATACCATCTCCTCGTATGTCACTACAAACGTCTTGGTCCCTGCAGTGTGATGGACTCTCTCACGTGCGCGGCTTCTTGTGTTCCTTTGCGACAAAGCCTCGCAAGGAGGAGGAAACAAAATTTAAATTTAAACCCTAAACTCAATTTAAATTATCAATTAAGTGAAACAATTAATTAATTTAATAAAATGTACCTGCCCGTCAGCACCCCTCCTATATTGGACGAAAGCCGCCCACTGATCTGGTTCCACGCCGTCTGGGACTCTCTCGATCAGCTGCTGCAGAGGAATAGTGCCGTCTCCATTCATAATATTGTAGAGACGGTTCCTCCGGCTCTTCCACCCTTCCCCCACTTTCATCATAACGTACCTCTTGTGTTGTTCGCGCAGTTTAAAACTTTTTCTATATCATAATTTCATTATTAATTATTAATGAATTAAGAAACAAATAAGGAAAGAAATAAACTAAAACTTATAACTATTAACATGTACAATTTAATTAAACAATATTGACTACCTATAGAACCTCTGTAAACGCCTTGTTCTTTGTGTCCTTTGTGACTTTCTTCCAATCTTTGAAATAAATTGGGAACCACCCCCAATGGCCACCAAACTCAGACAGGAATTGGTTCATCAGGTGACCGCCGTTGCCAATCGCCCTAATTACATATACCTTCGACATCCACTATTAATCCGGTGGAACGCGAAGACGCCTGGCCGGGGTTCCCGTGCTCCCGCTGGTTTTCCCGCCGATGAACTGCTCTACATCTGCTATGGGAATATTAAGATGGATGTCCTCATTCTCGTCGTCTAAATCGTCGAACGGCAAACTTGCTTCTCGATCTCCCCCTACGGTCCCCGTGTTTGGAATTTCTTCATCGGCGAAGAGCGAGGCAAACTCGCCCGACCCCAGAGAGGGCGGAGGTATATGTCGGGTCACACGCCCTCTCGTCTGGTCCCCTCTACTACTTAAACCCCTTTTCGGTGGGCCAGTTACTTTTCCCTTTCCCTTACCTCGTCCAGAGTCCATAATGTTGAAAGGTGTAAGTTTAACAGTAAGAACGGTGAAAACTCAAACCGTTGGGTAAAGGTAGAAACGGTGAAAACTCAAACCGTTGGGTAAAGGTAGAAACGGTGAAAATTCAAACCGTTAAGGTAGAAACGGTGAAAACTCAAACTGTTAGAAGTGACTTTGAAAATGGTGTGTCACGGTTTATAAAGTCGTACGATTTTGTAGCGGTTATCCAAAGGAACCGCTACAAAGTTTACATAATTGTAACGGTTGTAAAATAACCGCCACAACAACCACTACAAAATAGCTGATCAGTTGATATTCTCGTAGCGGTTATGATGTAACCGCTACAAAAACCGCTACAAAAAGAAGACCCTTCACTTTCGTAGCGGTTACGTTGTAACCGCTACAATTTGTCCACATATTGTCGCGGTTATTCTTATTAACCGCTACAAAATGAGTTATTTTGCAAAAATTTCCAAACCGATTAGTTTGATTCATAAACTTTAAGAATCAAACTAATTAGTTTGTTACAAATATTGAAAACCAAACCTTCAATTCATTTATTTTTTTTCTTTAATTTTTCTAAAAGTGTCCACACTAATAAATTATACATAATGACGTAACCAAAAATAATCCAACATGTCCGTGGGGATTCGGATTCAGTATAGCCGCCGATCTCCCACGAAAAGCTTGCTGAGTCATTTTCATCAGAGATATTTTCGTGAGACAAAGGTGGCTATAATGGAACCCAATCTCCGGTGGCATGTTGGACTGTTCTCAAAAGAGTAGAAGTCTAAACGGCAAAGAAATGAGTAAACCTTCGCTTGTCACTGAACGAATTTCCTCGCAAGGAAGAGAGAGGCAAATATCTGCAGCTCTTATCACCCGAGATAGGAGATCGAGCCGCTGATATGTGCATGTCTTCGACGACCAAGCGAGATAGTTCATTCAGTTACAAGCAGAGATTTAGTAATTTCTTTAATTTTTATAACTGATGTACGGTCCCTATATTTTATTTATAATGTGAAATTTGAAGCGGTTAACTATGGAACCGCTACAAAAATGTAGCTTGTGCCGCGGTTGACGTTGCTCTTCCTGGTGACCGCGACAAAATTGTGTCTTTTCGTTTATTTGTAGCGGTTATGGTGAAGAAACCGCTACAAAATCACCGCAACAAAGTTGGCGCGAACCTTGGCGCCAACTTGGTAGCGGTTAGACTCAAATAACCGCTACAAATTGACCGCCACAAACATTCCCGCCATTGCGCGCCAAGGTGGCGCCAAATTTGTTGCGGTTTTTTTCGAGTCAACCGCTACAAATATAGCCGAAGTCATGTCGTCATGGCTTCCGTTACTATTTAGTGACGGTTTAGGGACAAAACCGCTACAAAATGGAATTTAGTAATGGTTATTTTGGACCGCGACTAATAAACCGCGACAAAAGATGGTTTTTTTTTGTAGTGATTATAGTGAATGACAATTAAAACTCTTGATTAATAAGATGATTAGGGATTTCTAATTAGAATTGACAAGTCAATATAAATCAAAGGCCAAGATTAAAGCTCATAAAGTTAATCTAATGGTTTGAATAAATCAAACCTTAATCCATGTGATAATTCATTAGCCAATGAGAACACACAAAGCTTGGGATATTTTGGCAAGTGGGAGAGCAAAATCCATGGCCAAAAAGAGACCATGAATTCAAAATTTTGAAGGAGAAAGAAAGAGAAAATGTGTAATGCAAGTGGATGGAAATAATAATAAAGAAAAGAAGATATTTTGATAAAAAGCAAATAGGATAAATGAGAACCGATAGAAATTAAATCGTATCTTAAAATATGTGAACTAAGTATCTAACATAAGGACTTATTATAAAAAAGTGTATTTTTGTCCCGAAGTGGGTTATCTCCGATGTCATTTCCGTAACCGACGGAGTTTATCCTAAAATAACTCAAAGGCTAGTAAATACCCTTAATGGGACCATAATTTTGGTTAATCCAAATATTTCTCAAGTGATAATATAAACTTCCAAAGTTACCTCAAAAAGTATTTGGGAATATTAAGAATATCCGATTAGAAACACTGAGCAGGGGAATTTATCGGTAAGGGAAAATCTCAAATGGATAAGATGACTTGGGATGACATCATCTTTTTAAGAAAATAGTCAGGGGTAAAATAGTCATTTATGACTAAAATATCTGTTAGGATATTGTTTGATTAATAAATAGGATATCTGTGATCACTTACCGACCGTCAGACGTATCGTATTCGTCAACGAAGGTACGTACGTTCGCATACTAGTAACACTAACTCTGATGTTTATTGTATGCATATATGTGCTATGTGTATGGTATGATTATATGTGGTAGCTGTTAGCTCTGCTGTATAGTTATGTACTGTTGATATGTATACGTTTGCCTATGTGCTGCTACACATTCTGTCGGGGTGCCTATGTGCTGCTGGGATACGTTGTGCCTATGTGCTACTGGGATACGTTGTGCCTATGTGTTGCTGAGATACGATTGGTTGTATGATTCATTTGTTGTGCTCATATACTGTTAATATTATGAATATCTGTAATCCATATGTTGTATATGTAAACATGAGGTTAACCGTTACCTGAGGTCCGGTGCAAGTTGGACCTCAGCTCTTAACATAGCTTCAGGGTCGGGAGGACCGAGGACCAAGGATAAAGGCAAGCAGCACGCATAGAGACACGGCTGAAGACTTCTTCTGTTTATGTAGTTACGTTCGGAATAATGTACCGTTACAGTAATTCCCGGACTTACGACATTTTGAATATATGTATCAGTTACTCTCTTGTTCCGATGCTCCACTCTGACCAAGGATAAAGGCAAGCAGCACGCATAGAGACACGGCTGAAGACTTCTTCTGTTTATGTAGTTACGTTCGGAATAATGTACCGTTACAGTAATTCTCGGACTTACGGAATTTTGAATATATGTATCAGTTACTCTCTTGTTCCGATGCTCCACTCTGATGTTTTAATGAAAGAAAAATTTTATTCGGCTTTTGAAAAGGGGATGTTACACTTTTTGACAAAAGATGTTGCTTTCCCCACTTGCACAAACATCCTATGTTTTATGGTTCCCATTGGCTAGTTTATTTTCACATGGATTAAGGCTTGATTTATTCAGACCATTAGATTAACTTTATGAGCTTTAATCTTGGCCTTTGATTATATTGACTTGTCAAAGTTTATTACCAAGCTTGATTAGAGCCTTAATCCTATTCTTTGTTGGTTAATTAGGCTTTAGGGATTTTATGTAATTCATTTTATACATTACTTAACCATGCCAAATTAATTAGCAATTATCTTTATGCTAATCTTGACCCTTCATTGGTCATTAATCTCCAATTAGGGATTGTATATAATTAACTTTGGATATTCCTTTTATTCATGCCCAAACAATTAGGAATTAATTACTTATTTAATCACCTACTAATTGTTGACAATTTTCTTAAATTGGATTAACTGTTTTCTCACAACTATTGTGTTGACATTGGTAATTTATGCACCATGTATTATATTAAAAATCATAAGGTAACTTATGATCCCCAAAATAATATTGGATTTTTTCTTATTTAAATTCCAAGGAAATAATTTAATAAATTACCAAAATTAGAGACAATATACTTTCCTATTTTTAATAAATATTTAATTGCCTCTTAAGACATATTATAATATTCTCAGGGTATTTCATGACCCATAAATGTATTTAGGGATTTTAGGAACTTTATTCATTTTAATTTCAATAGAAATTACCTTAGGAAAATAAGGTAAATATAACACAATATTTGAGACCATATATTCATCTATTAACAATAGGTATTATTTATCCCAATATAATATTTAAGATAAATAATTATCCGGGTATTACAGTTGGAAGAAGAGGAAACCAAGGAAGGACATTAGTCCTTAAGTAGTAGACTTACCTTACTTGCATGTAGTTGATATTATTGCTTCTGTGTTAATGTGTAAGATTGCTATGCTTGCTTGTTTATGTTTAACATATTTGAATGATTGAAGCTTTGTTTCTGATTATGCTATGGCCATGAGTATGATGCATGAAGCATTGAGCATGCAGAAATGTCATTATGTTGGCATGAGCCTAAGCAAGGCAAGCATTTCATACACTAGCATTTATCTTGCAAGTATTGTTTGGTATTGTCTGCTACTGAGATTCCCCAGAATCTCACCCTCCGCTACAAGTTAGCTGGTGTATGTGCACTGGGAAGAAGTGCTACACGAGATCTCAGAGGGAAGGTTGCTTGAAGACAAACTGGCGGAGGGAATGCCGAAGAATTAAAGGATGACAGTGTGAATAAGTTAACTATCTGTAATGTGTATAGAACCTATGGGAGTTTCCTATATGTAATGAAATTGTTATTTTATTAGTATATTGTACTATTTTTGTTTTGCCACACTACTACGTATGGACTACGTTTAAACACTTATGAATATCGGTATACAGTAGGGCATTACACTTCACATAATGAAGAACACCAACCTTATCCTTGAAAAGTCCTCCTCCGATCACGACCTTCAACCTTAATCTTTTTCTCTTGAACACCAAGAAGATCCAAGGCTTTGACCCCCACGATTTCCTTGGAGACTAACGGAATCACGTTGGAGCTTTGGCTAGCTATCGTACAGAGCTTGTCAGAGGTTTGAATCTTGCGTTAGAGGTCTCTCTTTATTCCCTCTTTCCTGGTCAGATGTCTGTCCCCCTCTCCCCTTAATTTTTCATCCTAATATAACTATTTTTATGAAATATTCGCAACATATTTTTTAAAATGCCCCTTGTCCTTCCACTGTCTCACCTTTTCTCAGGTTTCAGCTTTCGAGGATTAATCGCATGCAATAAGGATATATATCTCCAGAATGAGGATCACATGAAACTAAATATATATAAAAGCAGAACAGAAACATGCTATCGCATGCATGTTATATTAATTTTTTTTAAGAAAAAGCAGTAGTCAAATTTCTTAATATCCTTTGCATGAATAATATTTCGATTAATAACAATAGATTGGTGTAACGTTGTAACATCCCAAATTCCATACTACAAATTGTGTCGGATGACACTTAGTTTTAGAAAAATTCAACAGAATTTGAGATGCTACATCAGAGTATTGCGGAAACGGAGAACAATGTACTAACAAATGGACAATGATGAGTAGCTGGTATAAAAATACCCCGACATATGATGATGCCAGGCGTATGCTGGTATATTAAAATTTCCCGAAGGAATATCCGTGTGATACAATATACAGAGCTTTGTACAATTACATTTCTCAAAAAGTAACTATACAACCTAGACCAAGCCTTGACTAGACTTGGGGCAATGAACCTAACTCCATTAACCGAATGTATTTGGCTGTGTAAGTGTCTATCATGGGGGCCTCACCGAGTTCACGACGAATGATTGGCTGACCCACATAGACTAGCCTTGCCTTCGGCACCAAACTATTCAAAATGACTTTATTAGATCCATGCCTGACAATAGGCTCTGACAACTTCTTCCGGCTCTTGTTTCGACCGGTGCACCCCTTGGTTTCTCTTTAAGACTCCGTCTACCGGTACCTTCTCTATTCCTGGTCATTACCTGTACTATCACTTAAGACTGAGGTCCAATGCACATTGGGCCTCAGGTAACGGTTAACCTCATGCTTATGTAACAATATATGCATAACACATATTTCTAATATTACAACAATAATCAATCCAGTACGTCGTATGATCATTTGATAACAATTACAATAACATGTAAAGTTATCCCTGGTCTGCAATTTTACCCTCTGCCACGATGTACGGTCGTGTCCTCAGCGCTAGGAAAACATAACGGCATTATCATGACTATAACCCGTAAAGCTGTATTTAGTGATCTAAGTATGATTCCTTAGTCACAGGCAGCATATCCGTGATGTGAGTCCCGCTCTCATGACTTTATGAAATTATCCACAACATATACAAGCATAACACAAGCATTAGAATCAGTGTTACAGTACGTCGCGAACGTACCTTTCACCATATAATGGCCAAACGTCCGGCCTTTTGAACCCGACTCCGGAACTCCCAGATATCCTAAAGGGTAATGTTAGTTCTCAAATTTGGTTTTGATGATAACAGACAATTGTAAACACAAGAGAAGTTTGTCTTTGTAAGTTGAAAACTTACTGTCAAAGGCAAACTCGAGTTTTGGTTGAAAACTCGAGTTTTGTCCTGACAGGAAATGCTCAAGTTTTTATAAGGAAGACAAACTCGAGTTTTGTTTTAAAACTCGAGTTTTGGCCATACAGAGAGCATTCAAGATTTTCACTAAACAAAGCAAACTCGAGTTTCGTTTGAAAACTCGAGTCTTGACAAGACAGAGAGCAACCAAGTTTTTCGATAAAACCAAAACCTGGGCCTACGGGAAACTCGAGTTTAGGCTTCTCTGAGTATTTTCTAAGATTTTCAAGAGTTCATGAAAACTCGAGTTCAGTATTAAAAGTCGAGTTACCATCGCCTAAGAACAATACTCATCTCTGATCTTGCATAAACTCATTTGTGAAAAAAATCAAGAACTTTAACATTTTCTCCTAAATGAGAAAACTCGAGTTTCGGTTGAAAACTCGAGTTTGGCTCTAACAGAGAAGTTTCCAAAGTTTTCAAAGAATATGAAAACTCGAGTTTTGACCAGGCAGAGAGCATTGCCAATTTAGAACGTTTTGAAAACTCCAGTTTTGCTTGAAAACTCCAGTTTTGAGATTTTAGACTAAAACATGATTTGTCGATAAGAGTCCAAAACTCGATTTAGTCACTTAATGACTCGAGTTTTTCACTATTCACCAGACTTGTCCAAAATGCCAAATCGCGATGTCTGTCTCTGGAATGAGAAAACTCGAGTTTCTATTGATAACTCGAGTTTCGATCTTTTAACAGAAATAACACTGAAACATGAAAACTTGAGTTTGGATGAACTAACTCGAGTTTCCATCGCGAAATTTGAATTTTGAACAGAATGAATTCGCGAAACTTGTGTGTTTGATCTCTATACTTTATATCATCACTCATTACTATTCCTAACTATGTTTAATCAGTTTGTTAGTGAGTTTCAGATGATTTAGACAGGATTAAATGAAGAATGAGCATAAAGCAAAAAGCATGTCAGCATATTAAATGAAAAGTGCAGAAACTTGCATGCTTTTGGACAAGCATTCTCCACACGTTTAGGAGAAGTTAATGCTTGCCTTCTACATCCAGCAAACTGCTCTTCCAATGGATTAAAAGTCAGAGAGTCAACTTTGATCTTATGCACAGCTGGATCAAGTGAAGATTAGAGAGAGAAGAAGACAAAAAGCTTAACCAAAACCTTGTCTATTGAAGGCAACGGTTATATTGAAGTCTCAACGGATCTATAACGGTCATCTACTTCAAATCAGTATAAAGAGCTGAAGATTTGAAGTTTGGAAGTAGCGAAGACAGATACAGAAAACGCACACAAGAACTTAAGTCTTTTACTGCTTTATTTTCATCTGTATCTTTGATACATTGTGCTTCAGTGTTTATCACTTATCTACTCTCTAAGAGAGTTAATTTTCTGTATATCATTCACTGTAAGAATCTCAAGTCTTGGGACTCTGTTTTAAGTATTCAAAAACAGAGCAATTCTCCACTTTACCTTGGGTTCCATTCGTTGTGTGGGTGATCGAAAAAGAATTTGTTAAATCACCAATTCACCCCCCTCTTGGTGATTTCCTTCACTTACAGGTAATACTGCATCCATTAATTCAAAAACAATATCCTAACAGATATCTTGACCACCAATTACTATTTTACCCTTGACTTCGCTAACCGGCAAAATTTCGCCAGAGCTTCGCTACTTTGACTCTAATCTTCCAAAATTTTGCCATATCTCTTTCTTCATATTTTCGAAATAAATTCTATTTTCAATCATAAAAATTGATATCAACAATATATTGGAAGATTAAAGATCAAAACAACATCTACGCTAGAACTTCAAGAACAATCGAACTAAAACTAGAACTTAAAGCTGGAAACCGAAGAACTTACCCAGAGCTTTGCTACTTTTCCTCAAGAGCTCTTCCTTCTCTCTACCATCTCTCTAGATTTCGAATTAGGCAAGTGAATTGGTGAGTTTTGAAGAGAATGTGAAGGCCTATTTATAGGAAAAGTCCATGGATCTCAACCCTTGGATCAACTTTATTGAATTCAATCCTAGCCCTCCATTTGAACCCTTAGCTAACAAGTTTTCTCCTCCATTTTCCTCCACACAAAACGTCCCCCTATGTCATCCTTTCAATAAATGAAGTCATGCTAATGATGTCACTCTTGCTTTATGGGATTTCTACCGATAAAGTTCCCTGTTCGGTGTTCTAATCGCGTAATCTTAACTAATCTCAAATTTTCCTTGATGTCACCTTGGAGATCTATTATTTCTCTTGAGAACTGTTTGGATCGACAAAATTTATGGTCCTATCCAGGGTATTTCATAGCCTGTTAACCATTTTAAGATAAACGTCGTTGGTTACGAAAACGACTTCTGGAATAACCAATTTCGGGACAAAATTCCACTTGTTCATACTATGTCCTGTTGTTAGAAACCTAATTCATGGTTTTCAAGATATGATTTTATTTCCATTGGTTCTCGTTTATCCTATCTCCCCTTTTCCACAAAATATCTTTTTCGTCTTTTCTCTTAATCATTCCGCCGACTACGGAAATGACTTCGGAGATAGCTCACTCCGGGATAAAAATATAGTTGTTTATAATAAGTCCTTATGTTAGATACTTAGTTCATATATTTCAAGATAGAATTTATTTTCTATCGGTTCTCATTTACCCTATTTGCTTTTTCAACAAATATCTCACAGAATATTCTTTTTCCTTAGATTCCTTTAAACCACTTCATGTTCACACACGCATACCCAATTTTCGGTTTTCCTCCCCCTTTTTTAGACTTTTTTACATTTTATTTTATTAATTAATTATGCTTTAATTCCTCTAATTAAGAAATTATCCCACTGGTTAATCCCTTGTTGGTTAATTAAGCCTTCGGGATTTTATGTAATTCACCTTATATACTTCTTAATTATGCCAAGTTACTTAGCAATATTCTTTATACCAATCTTGATTCTTTATTGGTCATTAATCTCAATTTAGGGGTTTTAAATAATTAACTTTGGATATCTCTTTTATTCATGTCTAAACAATTAGCCATTAATTATTTAATTAATCACTTACTAATTGTTGACAATTTTCTTAATTGAGATAAATTATTATCTCACAACTATTGCACTGACATTGGTATTTTATGCACCATGCATAATATTAAAAATCATGGGGTCATTTAGCGTTTCCAAAATAATATCTAATCTTTCCCCTTATTATTTCCAAGGAAATAATTTATTAAATTTCCAAAATTAGAGACAATATTCTCTCTTATTTTTAATAAATATTTTATTGCCTCTTAAGATTTATCATAATTTTCTCAGGGTATTCTATGTCCGCCGAGTGCATTTTAGGGATTTAATCACTCTAATTTCAATAGAAATTGCCCTAGAAAATAAGGTAATAATAACACAATTTTTGAGACTACATATTCACCTATTTCCAATAGGTATTATTTACTAAATTATGATACCTATCATAAGTGTGATTTTTAGGGTATTACAAACGTCAAAGAAAAGGAGCGAAGTAACTTCAAGTTTGTACAACGACGTGAGTGTGAGCGTTAGAGAAGAAGTTAATTGGAGCCCATTTTCAGTAATCCTGACACTTCTCTCTAAAACTCGACATCATTATTTGCCTTTTCCTCTTTATCCTTCTCTTCTTGATTCTTCTTATCTTCCTCTACATTCATTGGAATCGAACCTTTGACAAGCCTTGTACTGTAACACCCCAAATTCCATACTACAAATTGTGTCGGATGACACTTGGTTTTAGAAAAATTCAACAGAATTTGAGGTGCTACATCATAGTATTGCGGAAACCGAGAGCAATGTACTAACAAATGGACAATGATGAGTAGCTGGTATAAAAATACCCCGACATATGGTGATGCCGAGCGTATGCTGGTATATTAAAAATTTCCTGAAGGAATATTCATGTGATACAATTTACAGAGCTTTGTACAATTACATTTCTCAAAAAGTAACTATACAACCTAGACCAAGCCTTGACTAGACTTGGGGCAATGAACCTAACTCCGTTAACAGAATGAATGGCTGTGTAAGTGTCTATCATGGGGCCTCACCGAGTTCACGGCGACTGATTGGCACACCCACATAGACTAGCCTTGCCTTCGGCACCAAACTATTCGAAATAACTTTATTAGATCCATGCCTGACAATAGGCTCTGATGATCTTCTTCCGGCTCTTGCCTCGACCGGTGCATTACTACGACTCTGCCCCTTGGTTCATATCTATGGCTCCATCTACCGGTGCCTTCTCTGTTCCTGGTCCTTACCTGTACTATCATTTAAGACTGAGGTCCAATGCACATTGGACCTCAGGTAACGGTTAACCTCATGCTTATATTATCATCATATGCATAACAGATATTTCTAACATTACAGCAATGATCAAGCCAGTACGTCGTATGATCATTTGATAACAACTACACTATCATGCAAAGTTATCCCTGGGTCTGCACATATCCAGTGCCACGATGTACAGTCGTGTCCTCAGCGCTAGGAAAACATAACGGCATTATCATGACTATAACCCGTGTAAAGCTGTATTTAGTGATCTAGATACGGTTCCCTAGTCACAGTGCATGTCCAGGACAGAGTCTTGTTCATGGTATCCACAACATATACAAACATAACATATGCATTAGAATTAGTGTTACAGTACGCGAACGTACCTTCTACCGTGTGTTTGGCCAATTGTCCGGCCCTTTTTGAACCCGACTCCGGACCTCCCGGATATCCTAACAGGGTAACATCGTATCCATTAACTCATGAACATTATTCTAATAGAGCTTCTAGTCATAAATTACTATTTTACCCCTGACTTTGCTAATTTCCAAAATTTTTGCCAAAGCTTCGCTACTTTGACTCCCAACACTATTCACACTTTATCATATCGAACCACAATCGTCAGATCTTGCTTACATTGGAAGGTTTCTTCTTGGCCCTTGGATTGGTTTGGCCGACCTCCCCCTCCCCCAAAGTCAACAAAAATCATGTCATGCACTGCATCATCCCTTGCTTTATGGGTTTTCATCCGATAAAGTTCCCTGTTCGGTGTCCTAATCGCGTAATCTTGGAAAATCTCAAAAATCCAAGAGCATAGCCTCGAAGGTCTATTCTTCCTCTTTAGAAATGTCTGGATTAACTAAAATTTTGATCCCATTCAGGACATTCCGTTGCCTGCCGAACATTTTCGGATAAACGTCTTCGGTTACGGAAATCGCTTTGGGTAACAACATCTTCGGGACAAAAATCCACTGATTCATAATATGCCCAGATGTTTACCACCTCATCCCTGGATTTCAAGTTATGGCTTAGTTTCTATAGATTTTCATTTATCTGATTTGCTTTTTGAATATCGATAGCTTCTTAGCCAGTCTAGTATAACCCTTTTCGGTTACGGAAATAACTTTGGAGGTAACCTACTCCGAGCTAAAAGTTTTATAATAAGTCCTGATGTTAGCTACCTAATTCAAGGATTTTGAGTTAGGATTTATTTTCTATCGGTGGTCATTTATCCTATTTGCTTTTTCACAAACTTCTTCATTAAGTTTCCCTTTTAAATTTCCATTCAATTTTTCCTTTATTTTTCCCTTGTAATTTCAGCTGGCCCCTTTTTGTTTGACTTTTCAAACCTTGCTTTATTTCATTAATCCATGCTTTAAGTATTTAATTAGGTAGTTATCTTATTGCTTAATCCTTTGTTGCTTAATTAAGCCTTAGGGATTTTATGTAATTCACCTAATACACTTTTTAATTATGCCAAATTTCTTAGCAATATTCTTTATACTAATCTCGACCCTTCATTGGTCATTAATCTCCACTTAGGGGTTGTATATAATTATCTTTGAATATCTCATTTTCTCATGCTTAAACAATTAGCCAATAATTATCTATTTAATCACCTACTAATTGTTGACAATTTTCTTAATTAGAATTAATTATTATCTCACAACTATTGGATTGACATTGGTAATTTATGCACCATGCATAATATTAAAAATCCTGGGGTCATTTTGGTCTTCAAAATACTTTTTGATTTTTCCCCTTTACTTTTCCCAAGGTTATAATTTAATAAATTACCAAAATTAGAGACAATATACTCTCTAATTTTTAATAATTATTTTAATGCCTCTTGAGATTTATCATAATTTTCTCAGGGTATTTTATGACCCATAAATGCATTTTAGGGATTTTCGGCCCTTTATGCCTTTTAATTTCAATAGAAATTTCCATCAAATAAGATAATTATATCTTAAGGGTTGAGACCACATATTCACCTATTTCCAATAGGTATTATTTACTAATTTATGATCCTTATCATAATTAGGATTTTCAGGGTATTACATTTCTCCCCCCGTTAAATTAAATTTCGTCCTCGAAGTTTGTGTACGTGTATATCCTTGGAGAGGTAACCTAGACTTCTACTCTTACCCTTGTCGATGCATACATACTCAGCATGCACCCTAACATTCAGACATTAGTCTTATCCAACTTGTACCTAGTACCGGGCTTCACCTGTCCATTCTCTCAGCGCTTGGTTACGCAGGCCTGACTATTTGCCTCATTCAGCCTCTCGGCTTTTCACATACTGTCCTTTCGGCTCAATCTATTACCATCGCACTGGAGATTCCAGCCTTGCTGCCTAGGAAATCATCCTCAGGCCTTAGGTAGTCCATCTATTACCAACACTATAGCTGACAACTATTTCTTGGCATAACCATGTTCTAGAAAAAGTTCACACAATGAAAACTTCCCGTGTCTTAGTACATTTCGGAATCCGCACTTTACCAAAAAGCAATAGTGCTATCCAACTTTCAAACTTAATCGCTGCTAACACAAATTCATGAAAACGTACTTACTATCGGCTTAAAAGCTTTTACTACCGGTACATACCTTTGAGGGTATAATTTACTTTACAAATTGTTTCAACAATTGAAGGTTCACGCCACCACTTCAACCATTTGGTACAGTGAGCGCTCTATCCTAATCCCCATAGTCGGTCTCCTGCAAATGCAGTACCGTAAATGATGTGGGAGAATTTCCGCCCCTCTTATAAGGGATTTTCGGCCCCTTTATGCCTTTTAATTTCAATAAAAATTCCCATCAAATAAGATAATTATATCTTAAGGGTTGAGACCACATATTCACCTATTTCCAATAGGTATTATTTACTAATTTATGATCCTTATCATAATTAGGATTTTCAGGGTATTACATGTACCATAGCCAACCAAAGCTCTGACGTGATTCTGTTGGTCTCCATGGAGATAGTGGAGGTCGAAGCCTTGGATCTTCTTGGTGTTTAAGAGAAAAAGATTAAGGTTGAAGGTCTTGATCGGAGGAGGACTTTTGAGGGATAAGGTTGGTGTTCTTCATTATGTGAAGGACAGTTTGGACTTTTCTCCAAAATGTCCATATCCTTGATTGTCCCTTATCCCTTCTCTATCCTTTCACAAGTTCAATGGGCTTCTCTGGGATTAGGAAATTCAGATGGTATTTAAGTGTCATTTTCCCTAAATATATACATATAGAATATTTAATATATATTTACTACTCCCTCAATTCCTTTTTGTAAGATAGCAATAACTGGATTGTGTCGATAAAAAAGTTATTTAAAATTGGTTAACGATAATAATTATAAAAAAAATAGAACTAAAAAAGTATGATTTAGGACTGGTTTTTAAACTTAGAATGTTTACTATTTCTCTACCAACTATTAGGAGTTCAGGACCTAAATCACTTGTTTGCTCCATTTTAAAAACAAAAATAGAAAAAGTCTGGTGTGTGCTAGAACGGAAGATGAATAAGAAAAGTCTTCTTCTAGAAAAGAAGGTCTTGGTAAATAAATCCCCCTAGTTAACATAATATTTTTGACTTGGTGAACCATTAACTTTTTGGGAAACATCTTTGGAAAATTATATGACTAAGAATAGTTTATTAGTGTATATATAAATATACTAACAATAAAAACGTGTATAAAAATAAAACCCCATTTCGATATTTGTCATATATTTAAATTATTTCTATATGTATTATTTATGTTATTACTAAAGAATTTTTTTAATAATTATCCTATATTATAATTGATTTATGTTACATAATCTTCCACTGATTTTTTACACACACGCGTGTATTAATGTAATTTTTGATGATTTATTTTATTAAATAGGATATTGAATGCATCTTGAAAAAAAATACTTAAAGCCGCTGAATTAAACCATAATTAAATGATGAAAAGATATAATTATGAGAAAGCAATGGCTTCTTATTATTGCAATAGCCATTTTCTTCGTCATGATATAAAATAATGATAGGGAAATTGCACCCCACCAACCACTAATAGAAAATTGCACGACCGAACACCAGTTCTTAACTTCCTTCTCAGACATATATATAATATTGGTCATAAAACCTCAAAGTCCAAACTCGTAAATACAGAGAATTGAAAGAGGTATAGCTAGAGATAGACATGTACGTGGATGGTAAAGAAAGAGTCACAACTTTGATCATATCATCCAAAATAATAAATGGAGAGAAGTGGCAGGTGATGAAAAATACTACTGAGTCTTTATTTGCTTCTTTTTTCCTGCAAGAAAATTAAAGACCAAATCAATGGCTTCTCCTTATAAATGGCCTTATATGTTCATTCATTAAATCACAAACACACAGAATTAAAAGAGGTACATAGATATCTACACTCACAGTACAAGATGAAAGCGGTGTACTTGGTTGTTAGTCTCTTGGCATTTGCTTCAGTTCATGTGCTCGCATATGACCCAAGTCCTCTTCAAGATTTCTGCGTTGCACTCAACGACTCAGTTATTAAAGGAGGTAAACACACGAGTTAACTCAATGACTTATGTAACTCGGTTACTCTCTAATGCCACTTGAAATGTCCAAACTTCTCAAATGTTTTTCCCCCTTATTTATAACTCGATTCACTTTGATATATTGTAGAAAAGAAAATGAATTTTCGAATAAATAAATAAAAAAGGCCAGCCTTACAATTTGTTTTTTGGAAAAATCGTTAAACAAAATGTATGAACACCATTTTTTGTTCATGAGATATCACAATCAAAATATTACTCATTTTTTGTATAATCTAAGTAATGATCAATAAAGGAGTAAAAGTAACTTTTACTTTATATGACTTTTACAAACTTAAGCTTGGACAAAGGTTAGATAATGTATTGTGATTTATGTTTGGACTGGTTTTTTCTTTTCTTTTTTTTTTAAACAAAAACATATGGCTGTTGAGGCTTTTAGAGTATATATATATATATATATATATATATAATTAAAGCACGGTCCCAAATTTCCTCTCTCCACCCATTGCAGCAATACACTTTTTCCCTCATTCTCCATGATGGGACCAAAAGCAACTAAAAGTTTCCTTACAAGTTTAACTTCAGTTATATATCGTTGTTTTCGCAAATGTAACATTTGATTTCTTAAAATTTTGCAGTTTTTGTGAACGGGAAATTTTGTAAGGATCCAATGGCAGTTAAAGCTGAGGACTTCTTCTTACCTGGATTTGACAAAGTTGGAAACACGTTAGAAAACCCTACGGGTTTCGTCGTCAAGTCAGCAGATGTAACCACGTTGCCTGGTTTGAACACTCTTGGAATCTCTCTTGTTCGCATTGACTATGCGCCAAAGGGTCAGAACCCTCCTCACACTCATCCACGTGGCACTGAGATCCTTGTAGTGGTCGAAGGAAGTCTTCTTGTCGGGTTTGTGGCTTCTAATCAAAATGGGAATCGATTATTTACCAAGGTGCTTAACAAGGGAGATGTGTTTGTGTTCCCGATCGGTCTTATTCACTTCCAACAAAACGTGGGTTATGGAAATGCAGTTGCGTTTGCTGGTCTTAGTAGCCAAAATGCTGGAGTGATCCCTATTGCAAAATCTGTGTTTGGCTCTGATCCACCCATCTCCTCTGAGGTTCTTCAAAAGGCTTTCCAAGTGGACCAGAAAATAATTGATTTGCTTGAAAAGCCATTTCAGAACTAATCAATAATTATGGCTACTATACTGAAATACATATTATATTTAAAAAATAAACAATTGTAGGGTTATATGCCCCAATGTTAAATTGGCAGCTTTCTTATATCATAGTTTGATTCATATTGTGTTTGATGTAGCATAGTCTGCATCAATAACTTTGTTTCAGATTGGCTAATCGAATAAAATTTTATATATATATTTACGTGCATTTGTTCTATGTTGTTTGTTTTTGAATTGTCAATATATGATGTAGATGCGATGAAATTATAAGTAATGGACAACCATCGCAACATCAAGCCTTATCTTATCAATAACTAAATTAACCTTTAGATAAATTGTTAAGTAAGATGTCTTGTTTAATAACTTTTTGAGCATTCTGTTTTGGTTCTCCTCTACCCTTTTTCAAAGGACTCCATGTAATACCCGTTTTTTCGATTTACCGAAAATCTTGTATTTTAGGAATATGTTACCATATTAAATTGGTCAACATATGTGACATAGAGTCACATAAAATAATGGCTATTTTAAGTTCAAATGAGCCATGGAAAAGCTATAAAAACACTTAATTAAATTAAGTGACAAATTAGCAAAATAAGCTTGTACTAATTGAGATTAGTTGCATAATTCTTCAAGATGATTAGAGGCAAGTTATGATCATCAAAAGGGGCTAATTAATTTCAAAAATAATTAAGCTAAAGATGATGAAACAGTACTTGGTTAATAATAATAAATACACTTGATTTAAATGAGCTAAATCCGTGTGAAATTAAATGGACCAATGGGAGAAATGAAAGCATATGAACCATTGATAAAGAAAAACAATCCAAGGGCCAAAGAGTGTTGTGCATGTCGACCAGCCTAATGGGAAGCAAAAGAGATAATAAACCTTGTTAAAGTAATGTTGAAAACTCAAATTTGGACTAACCAATTAGAAAGCTTGAAACAAGATATGCTTTATTGATAAAAACACATTTAATGGTTATTAAAAGAGAGCATGTCGACAGACACATGAGAGGCAGGGACGGATAGAGGGGGCGGGGGGGCTAGGGGTGGCCCCCGCCCCCCCTAAAATTAAGAATAAAATAAAAATATATATGTGCTGGACTAGAGAAAGCACGATGCAAGTTTGGTATTTGTTGGTTTGGTATTTGTTCTGGTGTAGAACACAGATTGTCTAGCCCTAAGGGGCTAGGATGTTGATGTTGATTGGGACTTGACCTAGGAGCGATTCCTAGGGCCTACGTACCCTGAAGAGGGATCAAAGTCCACGTAGTTCGAGGATTGATGGAGGCATTTAGCCAAAGGGAGTGGGGTGTGTGCTCAGGTGCGTATATGCAAATAAGAGAGAGCATAGAAGATAGAAGATGTGTACCTTTAGGGTTTAATTCGTATGTATAGAGTGTACCGGTGGTCTTGGGCTCATGGGCCCTCTATTTGTGATAGAGATTTCCTTGATTCTCTCCTTGATTGTAGGTTGGTTGTGATCTTATCTCGATCCGCCGCGATCACGATAGATCTACTCGTTGTTGGGCCGCATCGCTAATGGGCCTTATATAAAATCCGTAACAGATGCCCCCACCCGGTAGTTCAAGGTTTTGACCACGGGGGTGTACGATGTCTTGACCGGATCGTCCGAGATATCGCCCGTCTCCGACGCCCGTGTCTGCCAGAATTTGCCGAGCTTCTTTCCCGGTGCGTGGTAACGTCGCAAGGTCCGATGAGCCGGGGCGGCGTCCTGCGTCTTGTGAAGTGTCATGATGTCGATCTACGGCTTGAAGTTTTTTGTATTTTTCATTTTCCTTTTGTTCCGCCGTATGGTGCCGGTTTGTGTGTACTTTTGAACAATTGACCTTATGAATTCAAGTAATTTGTTCATTGTGTACTTATAACTTTATGCATGGACTCGCACGTAGTTAAAATCTAGACCGGGCCTGTGTCTTTCAATAGTTAGAGTCCGCTTAGTACTCTTTCTCGGTGTAGTAGACCAGTGTATTAGTAGGGGTGTTTACGTTTACGTATACCACGCTACGAGGTACAGGAGTCGTCTTTCCCGTAACCAAAACAAGGGCGAATTGTCACATGCTTGATCGGTATCGCCAGGACGACATCGGCTCAAGCATTTGGACCTGATCAGGGTCCGGCATGACTATCCGCCTTCTTGCCTCGGTTTCAATTTTGATGCATCAAAATATTTACCGGGTGTATGGGCCTCGGTGTCCTACCGGGCTTATGGACCTCGGTGTCAATACAAGGGTCGGCGACAGCCGCCTCGTGTCATTTAAGGAAGTCTTGGAAGCGACCGAGTTGCAAAAGCTTACTGTGATGCTTTCGCTAATCGAAAAGCCGGGTTCGATGGCCCTCGGCATTCTTTGTTCAATGTATCCGGGTTCCAACTAGGGAACACGGCCGGTTTATCCGAGTTCCGAACTGACCATGGAAAGGCGGATTTAACTGTTCTTTCAGTGTTACCGTGTTCCGAACTGGTTATGGAAACGCGGATTTAACCATATGACTTTATCTAGCAAAACTCTACACGGAGCCCGGATTTTAACCAGATTTGGTTTAATCGGTGTCCTTCTTCAAGACTTGGCACAGAGTCTGATTTTAACCAGTTCCCGAGATTCATTAGTCCATTATGGGTATCGTAACCCGGACTTCGTTTATCCAGTATGGGTGTCGTAACCCTGAATTTGTTTATCCATTATGGGTGTCGTAACCCTGAATTTGATCATTCAAATAGACTTGGTGGCAGTAGCCGTCTTTACCCGAGCCCGAATTTTAACCAGATTCGGTGTATCCGGGGTTGGAAACACGTGATGTGTGGACTTGAAGAAATATGCAATAAACAATCACATATAAAGAAACAAGATTTGAAAGAAAAAGGTACCTGACCTCCACGAATAAGATCTTGTACCCCGCAATTTATGCAAAATTTAGCATTGACGATAACGGTTGTCATATCGAAACAATCTAAGTTGATGCACGTATTAAGTGTAACCGAGGTCCGTTCTGGGTGTCGTGACCCGGAATTTGTTTCTCCATTTGTGGGTGTCGTAACCCTTAACTCGTTTGTCCATTATGGGTGTTGTAACCCTGGACTTGTTTATCCAATTTGGTTGCCCCCAAGCTCGGTAGTTTGGGTCTTTGAGCCGCCGAGATTCATTCACCGCTTCCGAGATCCCTTGAATCCGAGCTTGCTTTCGTAGCACTCGCCCGAGCTCTTGTCCGAGCTTGCATTAAACTTTCTGGTTTGCATTCATACCAGTTATTGATAACACGTTTTTCTACTCAACAAATCGCCGTCCACTCTGTTGCCCCCCACCCGGTAGTTCGTGCTTCGAGCCGCCGGATGTGTTACTTTCCAACTCCGGACGAGGTGCTCACGATTGTTGGGATTCCGTGCTTGCTGACCCGAGATTCCGTGTTTATATACTTTAGACCGATATTTCAGGTTTATAAACTTTAACTCCGAGATTCCGGTTGATATACTCTATCACCTAGATTCCGGTTGATATACTCTATCGCCGAGATTCCTCGGTTATTGACTTTAACTCCGAATTTCGGGTTTATGATTTCGAAAACGGGTTTGTTTACCTCGGTTCCCCATATGTAAATGGACTTGGCAGATTGCCGCCGCAACACGGAGCCCGGGCTTATGTACCTCGGATTCCTACATGTTTAAAGACTTGGCGGCCGTAGCCGTCGTTACACGGAGCCCGAGTTTTAACCATATTCGGTGTAACCGGGGTCCTTCTTCAAAACATTGGCAAAGCCGGGATTTTAACCGGATTCGGTGTAACCGGGGTCCATCTTCAAATTTACACGGAGTCGGGTCTTAACCAGATTCGGTTTAACCGGGTCCGCCTTCAAATTTACACGGAGCCGGGATTTCAACCAGATTCAGTGTAACCGGGATCCGCCTTCAAATTTACACGGAGTTGGCATCTTAACCCGATTCTACCAGATTCGGTGTAACCGGGTCCGTCTTCAAAACTTTGGCAGAGCCGGGTCCTAACCGATTTGGTGTAACCGGGTCCCAAGGAGGGAGGATGAGGATCCTTCATACTATCTTCTCGTCATGTGGACGCATGGAGAATTAAATGATGAACACATATATGTTCCCAAGGAGAAAGGAGGGAGGATCCTGCTCTCAAATCTGGGTTCCCAAGGAGGGAGGATGAGAATCCTGCCTACTATCTTCTCATCATGTGAATTCATGAAGAAACAGAAAAATATAGGGCATCTAAATTTATACCAGAATTGAAAAGTCTTAGTTTCCAGGAGAGAGGATGAGAATCCTGCTCAAATCTGGGTTCCCAAGAAGAAAGGATGAGAATCCTATCAAATTTGGGTTCCAAAAGAGAAAAGATGACTCACATCCTGGTTCCCCAAAAGAGAGGATGAGAATCCCGCTCAAACGGGTTCCCAAGAAGAGAGGATGAGAATCCTACTAAGGAGAAAAGATGACTCACATCCGGGTTCCCAAGAAGAGAGGATGAGAATCCCGCTCAACTGGGTTCCAAATGAGAAAAGATGACTCACATATGGGTTCCCAAGAAGAGAGGATGAGAATCCTGCTCAAATCTGGGTTCCCAATAAGAAAAGATGACTCACATATGGGTTCCCAAGAAGAGAGGATGAGAATCCTGCTCAAATCTGGGTTCCCAAGAAGAGAAGATGACTCACATATGGGTTCCCAAGAAGAGAGGATGAGAATCCTGCTCAAATCTGGGTTCCCAAGAAGAGAGGAAGAGAATCCTGCCTACTATCTTCTCATCATGTGAATTCATGAAGAAACAGAAAAAGATAGGGCATTTAAATTTATACCAGAATTGAAAAGTCTGGGTTTCCAGGAGAGAGGATGAGAATCCTGCTCAAATCTGGGTTCCCAAGAAGAAAGGATGAGAATCCTATCAAATTTGGGTTCCAAAAGAGAAAAGATGGCTCAAATTTGGGTTCCCACCCAGAGAGGATGAGAATCCATCTGGGTTCCCAAGGAGAGAGGATGAGAATCCTTCATTCCACATTGCTCAATCTGGGTTCCCAAAAGGAGAAAAGATGGCTCAAATCTAGGTTCCCAAGAAGAGAGGATAAGAATCCTGCTCAAATCTGGGTTCCCAAAAGGAGAGAGGATGAGAATCTTGCTCAAATCCCGGGTTCCCACTGAGAGAGGATGAGGATCCTTCATTCCACATTGCTCAACTGGGTTCCCAAAAGGAGAAAAGATGGCTCAAATCTGGGTTCCCACCCGTGAGAGGATGAGAATCCCGCTCAAATCTGGGTTCCCAAAAGGAGAGAGGATGAGAATCTATCTGGCAGAATTGAAAAGTCTGTCTTCCCAGGAGAGAGGATGACGATCCTTAAGGAGAGAGGATGAGAATCCTTCCTATATCTTCTCATCATGTGAAGGCACGAAGAAACAGAAAAAGAAAACCCATGAGAACCATCTTTTGTCGCGGTTTATTAGTCGCGGTCAAAAATACCCGTTACTAAATTCCAATTTGTAGCGGTTTTATCCCTAAACCGTCACTAATAGTAACGGAAGCCATGACGACATGACTTCGGCTATATTTGTAGCGGTTGACTCGAAAAACCGCAACAAATTTGGCGCCACCTTGGCGCGCAATGGCGAGAATGTTTGTGGCGGTCAATTTGTAGCGGTTATTTGAGTCTAACCGCTACCAAGTTGGCGCCAAGGTTCGCGCCAACTTTGTTGCGGTGATGTTGTAGCGGTTTCTTCACCATAACCGCTACAAATAAACGAAAAGACACAATTTTGTCGCGTCACCGTGAAGAGCGACGTCAACCGCGGCACAAGCTACATTTTTGTAGCGGTTCCATAGTTAATCGCTACAAATTTCACATTATAAATAAAATATAGGACCGTACATCGTTATAAAAATTAAAGAAATTACTAAATCTTCGCTTGTAATCGAATGAACTATCTCGCTTGGTCGTCGAAGACATGCACATATCGCCAGCTCCGATCTCCTATCTCGGTGATAAGAGCCGCAGATATTTGCCTCTCTCTTCCTTGCGAGGAAATTCGCTCAGTGACAAGCGAAGGTTTACTCATTTCTTTGCCGTTTAGACTTCTACTCTTCTCGAGAACAATCCAACATGCGACCTGAGATTGGGTTCCATTATAGCCACCTTTGTCTCACAAAATATCTCTCGATGAAAATGACTCGAAGTTTTTCGTGGGAGATCGGCGGCTATATCGAATCCGAATCCCCACTGACATGTTGGATTATTTTCTGTTACGTCATTATGTATAATTTATTAGTGTGGACACTTTTAGAAAAATTAAAGAAAAAAATAAATGAATTGAAGGTTTGTTTTTAAATATTTGTAACAAACTAATTAGTTTGATTCTTAAAGTTTATGAATCAAACTAATCGCTTGGAAATTTTTTGCAAAAACTCATTTTGTAGCGGTTAATAATAATAACCGCGACAATATGTGGACAAGTTGTAACGTTACAACGTAACCGCTACGTAATCAAGGGTCTTCTTTTTTGTAGCGGTTACATCATAACCGCCACTGAGAATATCAACGGTCAGCTATTTTGTAGCGGTTTTTGTGGCGGTTATTTTACAACCGTTACAATTATGTAAACTTTGTAGCGGTTCCTTTGTATAACCGCTACAAAATCGTACGACTTTATAAGCGTGACACACCATTTTCAAAGTCACTTCTAACGGTTTGAGTTTTCACCGTTTCTACCTTAACGGTTTGAGTTTTCACCGTTTCTACCTTTACCCAACGGTTTGAGTTTTCACCGTTCTTACTGTTAAACTTACACCTTTCAACATTATGGATTCGGACGAGGTAAGGGAAAGGGAAAAGTAATCGGCCCACCGAGAAGGGGTTTAAGGGGCGGTAGTAGTAGAGGGGACCGGACGAGAGGGCGTGTGACCCGACATATACCTCCGCCTCTCTCGGGGCCGGCGAGTTTGCCTCGCTCTTCGCCGATGAAGAAATTCCAAACACGGGGACCGTAGGGGGAGATCGAGAAGCAAGTTTTTCGTTCGACGATTTAGACGACGAGAATGAGGACATCCATCTTAATATTCCCATAGCAGATGTAGAGCAGTTCATAGACGGGGAAAACCAGCGGGAGCACGGGAACCCGACCGGCGACTTCGCCTCCACCGGATTTATAGTGGATGTCGAAGGTATATGTAATTAGTTATTTTGTGAGAAATTAATTTAATTTCGCACGTTTAATTCAATTTTTTGTAAACTTGCAGATAGACACGGGAACATCGCCAGGAGGACGCCGGATGTTTCCGCTCTCACTCGACGGACCGGGAGATGGCCGGTGTCGGTCGTAGTCCCGTGGAACGACTGACATGCACTGTGTGATCGGTAACGGCGGTCACCTGATGAACCGATTCCTGTCTGAGTTTGGTGGCCATTGGGGGTGGTTCCCAATTTATTTCAAGGATTGGAAGAAAGTGACGAAGGAGACAAAGAACAAGGCGTTTACAAATGTTCTGCAGGTAATCAATATTTTTTAATTAAATTGTACATGTTAATAGTTATAAGTTTTAGTTTATTTATTTCCTTATTTGTTTGTTAATTCATTAATAATTAATAATGAAATTATGATATAGAAAAAGTTTAAACTGCGCGAACAACACAAGAGGTACGTTATGATGAAAGTGGGGGAGGGTGGAAGAGCCGAGGAACCGTCTCTACAATATTATGAATGGAGACGGCACTATTCCTCTGCAGCAGCCTGATCGAGAGAGTCCTGCACGGCGTGGATCCGGATCGGTGGCGGCTTTCGTCCAATATAGGAGGGGTGCTGACGGGCAGGTACATTTTATTAAATTAATTAATTGTTTTAATTGATAATTTAAATTGAGTTTAGGGTTTAAATTTAAATTTTGTTTCCTCCTCCTTGCAGGCTTTGTCGCAAAGGAACACAAGAAGCCGCGCACAGCAGAGAGTCCATCACACTGCAGGGACCAAGACGTTTGCAGTGACATACGAGGAGATGGTATGTTATTATTTAACATGATCATTGTTTTGTTTTTGAAATAACAAAGTTTATATTGTTTTAATTATTTCAGCGACAGAAGGCTCAGGAGGAGAACACACACACGGACTATGGGAAGTTGTGGACACGCACCCATAGACACGCAGATGGGACGCCGACCTCTGAGGCAGCAGAGGAGATAATAGTAAGTCAAAAAACATTATTTATATAATGAATGTTGTATATTTAAATTGATCGTCCGTTATTTTATTAATGGTTCATGAACTCTGTTGGTCATGCCCGGATTGAGAATACCGAGGCGTAGCTACGAGCGTCGCAGACTCGAAGTCACAGGGTCTCAGAATCCTACGGCCCCATTGAAAGCCGCTCTGGGCCCGCCGAGCATCCCGGCCGCGTTAGGGGTTTTGGCCTTGGCGCTGTGCCTAGCATGGTGTACCCGAGACAGGCTCCTCCTCCGCTCCCGACCCTCCGGCTCGAGAAGGCCACCGGGAGATTTCGAGGCGATCATTGCCGAGAAGGTTGCCGAGCAAAGCTGCCGCAATTGAGGCTGCACGGAGGGCCGACGAGGAGGCCAGAATAGGCGCAGCAGAGAGCATCGACCGCTGGTGGGACCTTCATAACTCGAATCTGGACTTGTTTGTGGCGTGCCGAACAAGCCGTGTCCCGACGCACGCCTTCCAGCCTCCCGAGCCTCCCCCTCCGTTCCTCTTGATGATTCCAGCCACGTGCCGCCGATGACGACGAGGTCAGCCAACTCGGTCGTGGACCACCCTCCCGAGACAGCACCCCCGAGACAAACCCCCATCGAGAGGACTTGATGATCATGCTCCGAAATGTAGACCTTTTTTTTCTCTTTTCATGTCCAAACAGAGTTGATTGAGATAACTATATTTCATTATATTGTTTTCTTGTTGATCACGTTTCTTTTCTTGTTGATGGGCTTTTTTTCCATTGCTTTTTAAAAAGTGCTTTAATTATAAGTTAAGCACTTCTAATGTTTGGATATACCATTTAACTCATGATTGACTAATCAAGTAATATATTAACTCAATTAATCAAATGATTAGTTGAGACACATATGATTAATTAAGCAAAAGCAAATTTTGGCGTCAAAGCTTTGTGCTTTTTTACTAATTTTGTGCGCAAAAGCAAATTATTTCATGACTAATCAGTATTTTTTACTAATTTTTTTTTCCCCAAAGCTTTGTCGCGGTTCCATAGAATGTAACCGCAACAAAGATGAATTTTGGCTTCAAGATTTGTCACGGTTTCTTCCTTCAACCACTACAAATTTTTAATTTTTTTTCCCAAAGCTTTGTCGCGGTTCCATAGAATGTAACTGCAACAAAGATGAATTAAGGCGCCAATCTTTGTCACGGTTTCTTCCTTCAACCGCTACAAATTTTTTGTTTGTCGCGGTCATTGTCGCGGTTCATTTGTTGAACCGTGACAAAGGTGATATTTGTAACGGTTGTTGTAGCGGTTTTGTAACCGCTACAAACCAATCGATGCATTTAAAGATCACTTTGCTTCGGATGTAATTAAAGTGAGTCGTCCACATTTATGTTCTATCCTAAATTTGTTTGTTACATATGGATAAGTCATGGATCAAGATGCCGCGTAGTTCTCCCGTGTATTTAGCGGGATTGAACACTTTCTTAGATTTCGCCTTCTCTCACGCTAGCATTAATGGCAAGATCGTGTGTCCTTGTTTACGATGCAAGTTTAAGAAGTGGCAAACACGAGATTGTGCTTTGGAACATCTTCTTCTAAAGCCTTTCCCGTAAGCATATACATTCGGGAGGTTCATGGTGAGCAACGTGGTATGGGATATGGGCTTCATCTTCCTCGAACCTCACAAGTAGGAAATCAAGTACATCAAGATGATCAGGTTAATGAAGCCGTTCGTGATGCTTTTGGTGTTCGGGACGACAACTTCACAGCCAAGTGTAGGGTCCAGAACTCGTTTTCTTCAGAATGATGCAGCTCGGGAATTTTTCAGCCTCATGGATGAGAGCGATCGTCCTTTGTATCAAGGTTGTCATAAATACTCAAAGTTATCTTTTCTGATCAAATTGTACCATATCAAGTGCATGTGTGGGATCACTGATAAGGCAATGTCGATGTTCCTGGAATTACTTCGAGATGCATTCCCTGACGCGGACATTCCCCCATCCTTCTACGAGGCGAAGAAGATAATCAACAGATTAGGCTTGAACTACCAAAAAATAGATGCCTACCCAAACGACTGTATGCTTTATTGGGGAGAGGACGATCGGAGGGAGACTTGTAAGAAGTGTCACACTTCGAGGTTCAGGACAGTTCGGAAAGGGAAGAATCAGAAGAAGAAACCCGCAAAGATTCTAACGTACTTTCCTTTAAAACCTCGTTTGCAAAGATTGTTTATGTCGTCTAAGACAGCTGAGCATATGAGGTGGCATCAAGATGATAAGAATCAAGATGGTAAACTCAGACATCCACGTGATCTTTGAAGTGTGGAAAGCGTTCGACACAGGCTTTCCAGATTTCGCGGCGGACCCTAGGAATGTTCGTCTTGCTTTGGCGACCGACGGTTTTAATCCGTTTGGGAATCTTAGCACAAGCTACAGTATATGGCCCAGTTGATACCCTACAACTTGCCCCCATGAAACAAAGCTCCTTCATTATGTCCATGATCATTCCAGGAAAAAGGCACCGGGAAATGACATTGATGTGTATCTCCAACCGCTGATCAAGGAGTTGGTGGAGCTGTGGAATGTAGGTGTGGAGAAGTACGACGCGCACGAGAAGACACTTTTCAACTTGCGTGCGGCCTTGATTTGGACGATAAGTGACTTTCCTGGCCTCGGGACATTATCTGGTGGAATGTGCATACCGGCCTTGCGTGCCCAGCTTGCAATTTTGACTCGACTCGCGCCTTCCCCATGATCGTAAGTGGTGCTTCATGGGTCATCGGAGGTTTCTCGATGGTACGCACAGTTTAGGTTGCAACGCAATCGTTTTAATGGGCAACAGAAAAAAGAGGACCCTCGAAATTTATCTCAGTGAAGAAATCATAGAGCAGCTTCAGGATGTTGATGTTGAGTTTGGGAAAAAGAACGATCCGGCAAGGGCCGGGACAAAGACTGCCAGGGCTTCTGGTTCTATGCCCCAGCAATGGCGAAAGGTTAGGACCCGTTTGTTACAAAGAAAGCTTGGGGAGGGAAAGGGAAGATCCCAATCTTCCCATGGATTTTGGTTGTTTGTTACACAGAAAGTCCAGAAGATGGTTTTTGATGATTTACCCCGAAATTCAAATTTTATGGAAGTTCGAACTTGGCGGGAAAGTTCAAACTTATGGAAAGTTCAAATTTGGCGAAATTTTTTCTTCAAAAGTTCGAACTTAACAATAATATATTTTTTTAAAATATATTTTAGAAATTTTTTTTTTTTATTTTGAATTAATTTCTTTTGAGGGTAAAATAGACATTTCCTAATTTTTACCAACTTTCCCTCTTTATTTTCTTCCTACCAAACAACTCAAGCCATCTTCCCTCATCTTTCAAATCTTCCTTTCCTTTCCTTTCCCTCCTCCAAAGTTCCTTTCCCACCCCAAACTTTCTTTATAACAAACGGGTCCTTAGTGTCGTCTTCACTCTTCAGTATTGGGAGATGGGCGTTCGTGGAGACGCGTGGCCGGATGAGCATGACAGATTTCAACCGGCAAGGTTTACCCTGACAAAACCGAATAAGGAAATCTTTCTCGCTACCTTGAAGAAAATAAAAGTTCCTGACGGGTATTCAAGCAACATATCACGATGTATTGACTTGCAGGCTCGAAAGGTTACAGGGCTGAAGAGTCATGACTCACATGTGCTTATGCAACAATTACTTCCGCTGGCCATGAAAAATACACTGCCTCTCGATGTGTCTCTGTTTTGGTCGAGCTTTGTACTTTCTTCCGAAAGCTGTGTTCCAAGGTTTTGATAGTGGAGGAGCTCGACCAAATTGCAGCAGAAAATCATTCTTACGCTTTGTCATTTGGAGATGCTCTTTCCTCCGTCATTCTTCACGGTCTTGGTTCACTGACAAGACACCTTGTTCAAGAGACAAAGCTTCTTGGCCCGGGCCAAGATCCGATGGATGTATCCTATTGAGAGGTACTTGTTTAAAAATAATTACTTTAGCATTACTCCCTATTCGCATGTTTAACAATTGATGCATCGAAATTTTTACTTGTCTACTTCTGGTTTCTTGGGAAACTTAAATCTTACGTGAGGAATAAGGCGTGGCCGAAGGTTCAATAGCAGAAGGTTATATCGGGGATGAAGTCTTGTATTTTTGTTCCAGGTACTTCGATGACATTGAGACGTCATTCAACCGACCGCCTCGTGTAGACGATTGTCTTGAGCCTGAGCCTGAGCCGGAGCCGGAGGCAACAGAGTTGTTAATCCCTCGTGTTGGTAGAGCAGTTGGCGGGAGTGAGAAATTCAAACTCACGGCACTTGAGAAGTTTCAAGCACACCGACATGTCTTGATTAAGCGCACCAAAGTTGAACCGTACCTTGAAGAAGGATTTCATTGCATACTATATATTTCCTTACATTTTATACATACTCACATGTCATTGCATGTTTAATTGCAGGGAATTCAGAGTCATGTGAAGCGTGAACCGAGGATCCGTACACGGACATCCTCTCGAAATTGATAGAAAGGTCCACAGAGAATTCCGAGTTGGTTTAGGAGGAGAATAATGAACGACCACAACCCGCACTCAATGAGAATTCAAAGCTCGCGCTAGGCCCTCTTGACCACGCCCTAAGATATACGGCATACAATGTCAATGGTTTTAAGTTTTGCACCGTCGCACGAGATCGGGGATTGCGACCCAAAACTCGGTGTATATGGCACGTTTGGGACGAGGAGTTATGCGAGCAGCAAGTGACGGAACATGCGGTTCGGTGACGCCCCGTATTATGGAAAGTCGCTTGATGTGGTCAGGATAAGTTACACAGGTCTTTTCACCGTGACGTTGTTCAAGTGTTTGTAGGCGAGTACCACAACGTCCGGGGACTCACGATCGACGACTTAGGGATCACATCGTTGAATTTCTCCCGCCTATTCACGGTGGTCGGCCCGAAGATGACGAGCCGTATATTCTTGCATCGAGGCCCATCGGGTTTATTATGTGGCCGATGAGAGGCACAAGGATTGGAATATGGTGGTTCATTTAAACCCTCGAGACCTTTACGACATGGCGATGGTGATAACGTCGCATACGATTGTGAGCCGTTCCACCCGCCGGCTTCAAGACTTCTTCCCAGACGGCGATGACAATTTACCTATAGTTCGATGACGTTTTTAAATTTATGCTTTATAAAATAGTAACATTTAATTAAAGTTTTAATTGTGTTCAAACATATTGACCTCACGCGTAACATTTTATGCAAACTTTCCTTGTAGGGATGGTGAAGAAGATTGAGAGAAACACTTAATGCCTATGTTGTAATATGAAATGTTTTTAATATTATGTTTTCAAAAAAAAAAAAACTCAGAAATTACTTTGTAGCGGTTATATAACCGCTACAAACACTTAAAAACCGCGAGAAATTAAACCGCTACAGTAACTGCTACAAAAACCCAAAAACCGCTACTAAATACAATAACCGCTACAAAAAAGTGAGAAACCAACCGCTACAAAATGATTCGCAGACCCTACCATAAATACCCCCACCCAACCTCATTTAATATGCCTCAACTTCTTTTCTACCCACGTTTTCTCTCAGTCATCTCAAATATTTTTACGTTTCAGAACATCGTGAGTTTTAAAGGGGTAAGTACCGTGTAACCGGATCAATTCTAATGTTTCTCATATATCTAATTTATAGTTCTTGTACTAATTAAAGTTTGTTATTTTGCAGTTGAACGGGATATATCTTTCAACTTTCCCTATTCTTTCATATACATTATTCAATTGATTTATACATATAATTTTTAAATATTGAGTATTGTTTTAATCACCTCATTTCTTAGTATTTATTCTACTTACATAATCTTTTTTTTTTCTATACATGCACCTTATATATTTAAATTTCATAATTTACTACCTTTTATTTTTAATAAAAAGATATATTAATAATAATTACTGAATTACGCCGATAAATGATAATTTTTTTTTTAAAACCGTAATGAATTTGTAGCGGTTACAATAACCGATACAAAATTTCAAATAAAATGGCGGGTTATTTGTAGCGGTTGTAGTAGCGGTTCCGAACCGCTGCAAATATTCAATAGCACATGATGGCGGGAATATTTGTAGCGGTTTCAAACCGCTACAAATATTCAGATGGCGGCAAATTTTTTTTGGGAAAAAATGGCGGGAATATTTGTAGCGGTTTGTAACCGCGACAAATATTCAAAATAATAAAGATTTATGGTGCAAAATACATTATTCTGTAGCGGTTAAGAAATCGTTACTAAAACCACTACAATTTTATTTGTTCTGTAGCGGTTATAATACGTTACTAAAACCGCTACAATTTTATTTGTAACGGTTAACAACCGTGACTAATGTCTCGAAACACACGTCAGGCCCGCTCATTTAGTGACGGTTTTTTTGAACCGCAACAGACGTTGTAGCGGTTTATGTGTATGTAGTTTCGGTTTTTTTTAACCGTTACAAATCGGCTTGCCACAGGCGTTTTTGTCGCAGTTCCTCTAACCGCTACAAATGTCTTTTGTCACGTCAAAAACCGTTACAAATAGGTCATTTTAACCGCTACTAATCATCATTTTTTTTGTAGTGATAGGGCATCTAAATTTATGCTAGAGGTGAAAAGTGTTGTCGTTTTAGGACCATCGTTGGTCATGGTAATCGAAATTTATAGATCCCCACGGTCGGCGCCACTGTTCTGGTGTAGAACACAGATTGTCTAGCCCTAAGGGGCTAGGATGTTGATGTTGATTGGGACTTGACCTAGGAGCGATTCCTAGGGCCTACGTACCCTGAAGAGGGATCAAAGTCCACGTAGTTCGAGGATTGATGGAGGCATTTAGCCAAAGGGAGTGGGGTGTGTGCTCGTGTGCATATATGCAAATAAGAGAGCGTAGAAGATAGAAGATGTGTACCTTTAGGGTTTAACTCCTATGTATAGAGTGTACCTGGTGGTCTTGGGCTCATGGGCCCTCTATTTGTGATAGAGATTTCCCTTGATTCTCTCCTTGATTGTAGGTTGGTTGTGATCTTATCTGATCTGCTGGCGATCACGATAGATCTACCTATTGTTGGGCCGCATCGCTAATGGGCCTTATATAAAATTCGTAACAATATTTTTATCTCAGTTTCAAAAATCGTGCTTGCACTAAAATGGGCCCTTAGGTTTGATTTCATGGACCGTTTATGTATTCAAGGAAAAACAGGCTTGCTTTCATATATAGTTTAAGAAAAAGTAAAGAGGTGGGGCCCACACCTTTAATATATATTCTCAACATTACTTGTTTTGCCCTTTTGGAAAATACCATTGTTTCTTCTTCCTCTTGATGGCGGCTTGTCCAACAATTTTTCAATAGCTTACGTGTAAATTTTGAGAATCAATAAGGTACTTCAAATCATTTTTTTTATTAAATTTCTTTCATGAAATTTATTATATATGATTTTATCTTTATAATGATATTACTTTTATACTGATTAGAGAATATTTTAGAGTTGATATTTTGGACAAGTTTTGAATTTTATTAACAGATGGGTATGAGAATATTGATAATGACTAATATTTAGTTTTAATCAGTTTATTTTTGTTATTAATAATATTTTTAAAATCATATTGGTCATGAAATAATTTATATTATTTGTAGGTGATTGTTATATATGGAGAAGAGTGCTACCATTGATACTTAATTTCCTGTAATATTATTCTTTCAATTTTTGTATATTAGGTCTTTATCATATTTTAAGCACTTTTATTTATGATTTAGCATTTTTTATTTTCGCCCCCCGTAAGTAAAATTTCTGGGTCCGTCCCTGATGAGAGGGGGAGTATGTCGACCAAGGCTTGAAGGGATGAGATTAAACTTCAAAAAGTGCATTTCCAATCCAATGGGCAAGATGAGTGTTGGTCAAATTTAATTTCCATTTGTGTCCTTGATTTTTTCTCTATAAATAGAAACACCCTTCCTTCACTAATTCTTCACACCATCACCAAAAAACTTCTCTATCCTTTGAGTGAGAGAGGGGGACGTTGGGATTTTGAGAGAGTGAGAGTTCTTGGAGCTAGAGGAGAAGGAGCAAGTTCATCAAGGGTGAGTTCTTAAGTTAGCTTTTAGTTCTTCATAAAATTGTAGTTTAACCTACCAATTGTTAGGAGAATTCGTTTATTTTAAGACCTCCATTGCATTTAAAACGAAAAATGGGGGTAAAAACATGTTGGGAAATAATTTTTGATATTAATGGAACAAGATAGTGAAAATTTTCAGAAAACTGAGCTGTTAAGTCAGTCACTTTGTGGCTATTATTTTATGCATGTAATGATCTTTAAAAATCATGAAATTTTACATGAATAAATTAGACATGTAGGGATTTCTAAATATATAAAATATGTATCAATTAGAGTTCTGTAGAAGGAGATAACAATTCGTGAAGATTGGGTCACGTTTTTGGAAGGTAATCTGAACAGTATTTGGAAAAGTTTAAACTGCGCATTATCTGAGGATTTCGTGTAAAATCCGTTACTTTTCATAGAAACTAGACTTATCAAGGGTCATTTTGACTTTGGAATCACCTAATTTCGAGTTTTTTGGAATTAATTATGATTTTTTCAAAGTTACCAAAAAATCTGGGCGGAAATGCTGAAATTCGAAATTTAAGGAAATGTAAGGGTAAAATTGGAATAACAAATCTACCTGGGGTAAAAAGGTCATAAGTGGTGAAAATATCTCTTAGGATATGATTCTAAGTCAAATGGTATTTATTACAATGCGGTGATAATTATACAGGATATCCAAGAAAGTCGGTAATCGGTACAAAAAGGAAGTCGTACCGCTAGCTACGTGAAGAAAGGTACGGAGGCGTACTGTAACTTTAATCGTCTATATCTTGTATGTATATATGATTGTTTGATTCATGATTGATTGGAGTCATGGGCAAGACTAGGTCTTGGGCCATGCACTGTGACAAGGACTTGGTCCGAGGTCAAATGTGTGTTTACATTCAGTGTAGGACTGGTTTTTAAACATAGAATGTTTACTATTTCTCTACCAACTATGAGGACCTACATCACTCATTTGCTCCATTTTGAAAACGAAAATAGAAAAAGTCTGGTGTGTGCTCGAACGGAAGATGAATACGGAAAGTCTTCTTTTAGAAAAGGACTTGGTTAAGAAATCCCCCTAATTAACATAATATTTTTGACTTGGTGAACCATTGATTTTTTCGGAAACAGTTTTGGAGAATTATATGACTAAGAATAGTTTATTAGTGTATATATAAATATACCAACAATAAAAATGTGTATAAAAATAAAACCATTTCGATCTGTGTCATATATTTAAATTATTTTCTCAAGGCATCCAACACCCTAACGCATTTTGCAGTGTATTCAACACCTTAAAATATTTTTTAGGTGTTTCTAGCACTTTAAAATGTGTTTTTTTTTTTTTTTTTTTTTTTTTTTTTTGCGTTGGTGCTATGGATGCACCAAATGCTATTTTAAGGTGCTGGACATGTATGAAAAAACAGTATTTCAGAATCCTGGACACCCCGCAAAATATCTAAGGATATTGAATGCATCTGGAAAAGAAATACTTGAAGCTGCTGAATTAAACCATAATTAAATGACGAAAAGATATAATTATGAGAAAGCAATCGCTTCTTGTTGTAATAGCCATTTTCTTCGTCATGGTATAAAATACTGATAGGGAAATTGTACCGCAACCAACCACTAATAGAAAATTGCACCGAAGACCAGTTCTTCACTTCCTTCTCAAACATACAATATTGGTCATAAAACCACAAAGTCCAAACTCGTAATACAGAAAATTGAAAGAGGTATAGCTAGAGATAGACATGAAGAAAGGGTCACAACTTTGATCATATCTCCAATATAATGAATGGAGAGAAGTTGCAGGTGAAGAAAAATAATACTACTGAGTCTTTGCTTCTTCATTCCTGGACCAAATCAATGGCTTCTCCTTATAAATAGCCTTATAAGTTCGTTCATAAACTCACAAACACACAGAGAATTAAAAGAGGTAGATATATATCAACACACACAGTACAAGATGAAAGCCGTGTACTTGGTTGTTGGTCTCTTGGCATTTGCTTCAGTTCATGTGCTCGCATATGACCCAAGTCCTCTTCAAGATTTCTGCGTCGCACTCAACGACTCAGTTACTAAAGGAGGGTAAACACACGAGTTAACTCAATGACTCAACTTACTCGATTACTCCCTAATGCCACCACTTGAAATGTGCAAACTTCTCCAATGTCCCCCCCCCCCCATTTATAACTATATTCGACATAAAATATTGAGTGTCTCTTTGATATATTGTAGAAAAAAAGTGAATTTTCGAATAAAAAAAATCCCAACTTTACAATAATTTTTTTTTTGAAAATCATAAAAAAATGTATGAGCACCATTTTTTGTTCATAAGATATCAGAATCAAAATATTATTCATTTTACGTAGAATCTAATTAAATGATCAATAAGGAGGAAAACATTTGTGAAGTTGGGACATGTTAAAAAGACTTAAAGACTAGGGCATTAATAACTAATTTAGAACTTTCTGTAGGGAGCAAATTATGCTACTAATCAATCATATGGCTATTGAGGCATTTAGAGTAATTTTATATTTTTTATTAAAGCAAGGTCCCAAATTTCCTTCAACACCCATTGCAGCAATATCCCTTTTCCCTCATTCTCCACGATGGGACCCAAAGCAACTAAACGTTGCTTCAGGCTGATCCTACAATTAGGACCTAAAGCAAGATTATAAAAAAGCTATGCCAAACATGTTTAATTTCTTTGATAGTACATTTTTCTATTCACCGCATATGGCACTGTTGCCTTTGCATAATGCGAATCCAAACACACACGTACATCCTTACAAGTCTGACTTCAGTTATATATTGTTTTTTCTTTTGCAAACATAACATTTGATTTCTTAAATTTTGCAGTTTTTGTGAACGGGAAATTTTGCAAGGATCCAATGGCAGTGAAAGCTGAGGACTTCTACTTACCTGGATTTGACAAAGTTGGAAACACGTTAGAAAACCCTACCGGCTTCGTTGTCAAGTCAGCAGATGTAACCACGTTGCCTAGTTTGAACACTCTTGGAATCTCTCTTGTTCGCATTGACTACGCGCCAAAGGGTCAGAACCCTCCTCACACTCATCCACGTGGCACCGAGATCCTTGTAGTGGTCGAAGGAACTCTTCTAGTCGGGTTTGTGGCTTCTAATCAGAATCAGAATCGATTATTTACCAAAGTGCTTAACAAGGGAGACGTGTTTGTGTTCCCGATCGGTCTTATTCACTTCCAACAAAACGTGGGTTATGGAAATGCAGTTGCGTTTGCTGGTCTTAGTAGCCAAAATGCTGGAGTGATCCCTATTGCAAAATCTGTGTTTGGCTCTGATCCACCCATCTCTCCTGAGGTTCTTCAAAAGGCTTTCCAAGTGGACCAGAAAATAATCGATTTACTTGAAAAGCCATTTCAGGAATAATCAATAATTATGGCTATTAAACTAAAATACATATTATATTAAATAAATAAATAATTGTAGGTTTATAGGACCCAATGTTTTATTGGCAGCTTTCTTATATCGTACGGTACTTGTTTGATTTGTATTGTGTTTGATGTTGCATAGTCTGCATCAATATCTTTGTTTCAGATTGGCTAATCAAATAATTTTTTTATATAAATTTACGTGCATTCGTTCTATTTTTTTGTTTTGTTTTTGAATTTTCAATATATGATGTAGATGCGATGAAATTATAAGTAACGGACAACCATCACAACATTAAGATTTATCTAGTAGATGCGGTTGGCTATATGGATTATACGACATTATTACATTATATCAATAACTAAATTAACCTTCAAATGAATTTGTTAAGTAAGATGTCTTGTTTAATGACTTTTTGAGCATTCTTTTTTGGTTCTCCTCTACCCTTTTTTAGAGGGCTCCATACCATTTGAGCTACCCTTCTTACTACTGCTGGCTGGTGCATCCAATGGCCTTCTTTGTATGTGTTCAAACCACTTGAAATGATTTTCTACCATCTTACTATCCAATCGAAGCTACTCCAACTCTTTCTCATATAAATTCATTACAAATATTATCTTCTTCTTTTTTTTTTTATTACCACACATTTGTCTTAACTACCTCTACTTTAATTTATGCTCCTGTCCCTTTAGAACCCAGCCAACATTAGCTACCAAACAACATTGTTAGTCTTATAATAGTGTGATAAAACTTCTTTTTTAGCTTATTATATATTCTTTGATTATTATGCAATTAACATGAAAATATGGGTTCAATATTGTTAGTAAATGGATCTCTTATTATATGTCTATGTATTGAGATGATTATTATTTTTATTTCTTTACTGTAAATGCTTACCAAAGTGGGCTTTCGGTTTAATGGCACATAGATGGTTTTACATCTATGAGATTATAGGTTTGTATCCTGGCTATGCTACAGAAGTAAACTTTATTCTTTTAGCACCCAAAGAAAATTACGGAAGTGTCCTCTTGTAAAACAAAAAAAAAAAAAAAAAAACAGTATTATATATTTTTCTTTTACTTTTCCCTTCCCATCGTAAAATACGGCAGATACAAAGTGATAAAATTTTTCCAGAGACTTCTCCAATCCATTCGACCTTCTTCCTAGGTTAGTGTTGTCGGCCATTCTTCCTTCTCCGTCACTGGCACTGCTGATTGTTGTTATGGGAGTAAAAATCATCGGATTCTTCTTTCTTTTCTTTCTCTATTTGGGGTCTTGGGGGCTTGGAGGAAGGCTGAGCTTCATCTCTCCTTTCTTTTGGCATAATTTTGGGATATTGGGTATGTCTGAAACTTGTTTCCCTTGGGTTGAAGCCATTCCCTTATTATATTCCTCTTTGTCCATTGGTTGTTGCTATGACTTTTGGTGTACAGTATCTTTTTCCCCCTTTATTTCTTCATATCGTTTTGTGTGGCTGACTGAAAGAAAAAAGAGCTAGAATGTTGATTGGAATTATTAGTCTAATAGATTTATTGAATGAGGAAGTAATTATTAGAACTGCTATCTCATTCTTCCACCTCTGTTTTTAATATCGCCTTAATAAGCGGGTGGGTACAAAATGTCTTTCTTCTTTTCTTTTTCTTTGTTGTGTCAAGTCTATGTGTTGGTCATACAAAGGGAAGCAAAAAGAATCGGGGACTGCTCTTCAGGGAATAATTAAAAGATCACTTCAATAGGTGTTTAATAGTATTTGTTAAATTTTTAGGAGCTCGAGAAGGATTTCATGCTGCTTGTTATACTTTAAGAGGAAATGTTCTGTTTTGGGTGATTGTTTTTATGGCTGGGACCTTGTTGCACACAAGGTGTTTGTGAAAATGTGTAGAAGAGGAATTTGGTTTGAATTTCATTTTCTTACTATAGTTGTTGTTCAGATTGGGAGAAAATTTGAGGTTTTATTTAATTGAATCATTGAAGGAGAAGTTACTGATATTCTCACAATCTTTTGTCTAATTTCGCTAGAGCAATGATATGGATTTTGGTGTTTATTTTCTTTGGTCTAAATTGACCTTGAATAAGGAACTAAGTGAGGTAGCATAGTAAGTTATACATGGATGTTAGAAAGTTTGAAAAAGGCATAGACGAGTGTATACACATATATGTATCATTCTTTATATCTATTGAATTGACATGAGCTTAGAATGGTGGATGTGCCCATTGGGTCATTGGAAGTTATTATTGATAAATAAGTAGTAGCACCGATTTTATTAAATAGGTTCTTTGAATTTTTATAAAGGTTGTGAAAGGGGAACTATAATAGTTTTGTTATGGGCACCAGGATATGTAAGGAGTGGACTCCACATGAAGCTGCTAGAAAAGTGAATTGTAGGTAGGATTTGGCAATTTAGCAGGGGATTGAATAGCGTCCCATTATAACTTTTATTTGAATTATCTCATTTTCACATTGATATTGAAATAAGAAAAGAACAAGAGTATTATTTAATATTGTTTACTCTTCTAGAGTTTTTTATATAAGTTTTTCTTGCACTTTGAATTTATTTAATATGTGAAGCATTTGACAATTGTGATTCATGCATGGAGATGGTAAAATGATTGTTTCTAAAAGGAAAATATGCTGAATTGTATTGAAAATAAATAATTTGGAAGATGTAGGCTCCATGCATGCTTGAAAGTAATTTTGAGTTATTATTTGCAAACTTTCATGCTGGGATCACTTATATGGAATATTCCTTACGAGTTTTCTACATTAGATCCTTTTCGTTTATAAATTGTAAATTGATCCCACGCATGCTTGAAACGTTTTAAGAGGACGAAATACAGAACGCTGGTTACTAACAGCACTACTGTTAGTCATTGGTGCATCATGGTTAACTTCGAGCTCGCTTGATATTCGTGGGACTCGTTCTCACGTTTGTTATTCGTAGGTCTTAAACCTGCGCTTGTATCGTAGCCTCGTGCTGCGCTCGATTTGTTATTTATCTCGTGGACTGTGTGTCCACGCTTGTTTTTGTGGCTTCAAGCTGCGCTTGGTTAGTTACCCTCGTGGACTATGTGTCCACGCTTGTTTCTTGTTCTGTTTAAGTCCTCTGTAATACCCTAATTTTCATAATTCATGTAAATATTGTATTTTGGCTAATAATTAGCAAAATACAAAGGTGAATATGTGTCTCAAATTTGTGTAATTTGTTAATTATAATTTTAGGCAAATTTCCTTGAGATTAAATTAACAAAGGGCTAGATGTGAGACCAATTTTAGAGATCATAAAATGTGATAAGATTAGCACATAAAATGATAATTATTTATGGCTTAAATAAGCAAGAAAGTGTTATGTAAACACTTAAACAAATAAATGGAAATTAGCAACAATAGATGAACAATTTAGCTTCACTAATTGAGATTAGTTGCATAATCCTTCAAGATGATTAGAGGCAAATTAGGATCATCAATGAAGGGCTAATTGTTTCAAAATATTTAAGGGCCAAAGTGTAACATCCCATTTTCAAAAGTAGTATAATTTTTTTTTTTCATCAGAGTGGAGCATCGGAGCAAGAGTGTAACTGATATATATATTCAAAATGCCGTAAGTCTGGCTAATTACAGTAACAGTACATGGTCCGAGTGTTTAACGTAAACGTAACTACAAAACAACATAAAGTGTCTCCCTGGCGGTTCCCACGCCTTGACAACAAAAGACAGTCTTCCGCCGAGTCTCTATGCGTGCTGCTTGCCCTTTTCTTCGGTCCTCGGTTCTCTCGACCCTGAAGCTAGGTTAAGAGCTGAGGTCCGCACTGGACCTCAGGTAACGGTTAACCTCATATTTACATATACAACATATAGATTACACCTAATCATAACATAAACAGTATACGAGCACGCAACATATGTATCCCAATGGCACATAAGCCCCCTGGCAAATGTGTCACACCTAGCATACGTTTCACACCTAGCAAGCGTTTCACACCAAGCATTTCACACCTAGCATACGTATCCCAATACCCAGCAAGCATAATCATAACAACAGTACATGAACATACCACAGAGCTATCAGCTCCCTCACAAAAGCATACCATACACATAGCACATATACGCATACAATAAACATCAGAGTTAGTGTTACAGTACGCGAACATACCTTCCACCGTGAAATGGCCAAACATCCGGCCTTCTGAACTTGACTCCGGACCTCCCGGATATCCTAAAGGGTAATACCGTATCCATTAACTCACGAACAATATCCTAACATATATTCAAGTCACAAATGACTATTTTACCCCTGACTTCGCTAACCGGCGAAATTTCGCCAGAGCTTCGCTACTTTGACTCTAATCTTCCAAAATTTTCCCATATCTCTTTCTCCATCATATTTTCGAAATAAATATCATATTTAACCATAAAACATGATATCTACAATATATTGGAAGATTAAAGATCAAAACAACATCTACCCTAGAACTTCAAGAACTACCGAACTAAGGACTAGAACTTGAAACTAGGGACCGAAGAACTTACCCAGAGCTTTGCTGCTTCTTCAAAAGCTCCTCCTTCTCTCTAAACTCTCTCTCTATTTCGAAATCTCCAAGAGGATTTGGTGTGAAATTTCAAAAGGAATGGAAAGCTATTTATAGGCAAAGGTTTGCAACTACTCACAACTTTTCTTCTTCAATTTTAACCCTTGGATCTAGGGTATTTTTCAAATCTCATCCTAGCCCTCCATTTGAAAACTTAGCTAACAAGTTTCCTATGACATCATCCAAATGATGTCATCCCAATGAGATCACCCTTTCACTTTATGGATTTACCTGATAAAATCCTCTGTTCGGTGTTCTAACCGCGTAATCTTAAATAATCTCAAAAATTCATTAACGTAGTCTTGGAGGTCTCTGCTTACTCTTGAAAAATATTTGGATTAACAAAATTTATGATCCCATTAAGGGTATTTCCTAGCCTGCTGATCATTTTAGGATAAACCCCGTCGGTTACGGAAATGACTTTCGGAATAACCAACTTTGGGACAAAATTCCACTTGTTCATAATATGTCCTGTTGTTAGAAACCTAATTCATGGTTTTCAAGATATGATTTTATTTCCATCGGTTCTCGTTTATCCTATCTGCCCTTTTCCACAAAATATCTTTTTCGTCTTTTCTCTTAATCATTCCGCCGACTACGGAAATGACTTCGGAGATAGCCCACTCCGGGATAAAAATATACTTGTTTATAATAAGTCCTTATGTTAGATACTTAGTTCATATATTTCATGATAAGATTTATTTTCTATCGGTTCTCATTTACCCTATTTGCTTTTTCAGCAAATATCTCACATAATATTCTTTTTCCTTGGATTCCTTTAAACCACTTCATGTTCACACACACATACCCAATTTTCAGTTTTCCTCCTCTTTTTTTTAGACTTTTTTACATTTTATTTAATTAATTAATTAAGCTTTAATTCCTCTAATTAAGCAATTATCCCACTGGTTAATCCCTTGTTGGTTAATTTAAGCTTTAGGGATTAAATGTAATTCATCTAATATACTTTTTAATTATGCCAAATTACTTAGCAATAATTTTTATACTAATCTTGATCCCTTATTGGTCATTAATCTCAATTTAGGGGTTTTAAATAATTAACTTTGGATATCTCCTTTATTCATGTCTAAACAATTAGCCATTAATTATTTAAATAATCACTTACTAATTGTTGACAATTTTCTTAATTGAGATTAATTATTATCTCACAACTATTGCACTGACATTGGTATTTTATGTCCCATGCATTATATTAAAAATCATGGGGTCAATTATGGTCCCCAAAATAATATTTAATTTTCCCTCTTATTATTTCCAAGGAAATAATTTATTAAATTACCAAAATTAAGGACGATATTCTTCCCAATTTTAAATAAATATTGTATTGCCTTTTAAGATTTATCATAATATTCTCTGGATATTTTATGACCCACAAATGCATGTTTAGGCCTTTTGGCACTTTATTTCTTCTAATTTCAATAGAATTTACCTTAGAAAAATAAGGTAAATATGACTCAAGATTTGAGACCACATATTCACCTCTCTCTAATAGGTATTTTTTACTAATTTATGATACTTATCATAAATGCGATTTTTAGGGTGTTTCATTTCTCCTCCCGTTAAATAAAATTTCGCCCTCGAAATTTACTCTATACCACCTAGCCTTTGCACTAACTAGACTTTGTACTAACTACACTCCGGACCTTATGCTCCGACTACAACGATCTTGTCATGTCGTTCTTTGATATATAGTGTTTCCGTGGCGCCCATAAACCGCGTCAACACCAGATATCATAAATGTCTCCATGGCGCCCATACACCATGGCAACACAAGATACCTTAAATGTTTCCATGGCGCCCATACACCATGGCAACACAATATACCTCCTACGCAATGACACGATCACGGTCGGATTGTACTAACTAAGAAACATGGAACGCGTCACGTAGGTTTAGTCAAGTTCGGCGGTAAGACTATCAAAAAATCTCGAATGGTCTTTCGTAATACGGACTATATGTTCACCTTTGAAGTACTTTACTGACACCGGTCACCAAGGATATTCGTAGAAAAATATGATTATCGACTTTGAACCACAGAGGTCTTCTCCTTTTCCATCCATCTTTACTATACCCCATAGAAAACGTTAGACATATACAAGGAAGACAATGATTAGTATATCACAGACTTCATCGCACTAGTAAGTATACTGCACATAGACTTTATCGCACTACAAACGAACAGACACTCGCAATATTTCCCTCGTTCAGGATTTTGTTGATTTGTCCACCAAAAAACGGGTACGGAAATACGTAACAAAAGTTCTTTTGATAGAAGTTCTCAATATGGGTCAAATACCGCATGTATTTATCTTTGTCGGTCACAGAGTTTCGTCTGACATGGCCCAGCTCCACATATGAGCTCTGTGTTAGGATAGAATCATGGTCCAGTACAAACTGGAGATTATCAGAATTATCAGAGTTATCAGAATTACCAGAGACTGGTATTGATAAAAATACAGACGATGGATATACCGTCTCTGGTTTAGAATGATGCACCGACAGAGGGTGGTACACCGGTTCAGGACGATATACCGATTCAGACTGGTATACCGAAATAGGGTGGTACACCGACCTAGGGCTATATCAGTACTCGTTTTCCAAACATGCTCTTTAAAAAGGCGTAGAGCCTAACTCCGTTACTCAAAACCAATTGGCCAGGTAGGTGTCTATCATGGGGGCCTCACCGAGTTCACGGCGACTTATTGGCTTACCCATATAGACTAGCCCTGCCTTCGGCACCAAAAGGTTTTGGAATAACTTTGTCAGATCTATGCCAGGACAACTGCTCTGATACCATAAATGTAACATCCCATTCTTAAAAGCAGTATAATTTTTTTTTTATCAGAATAGAGCATCGGAGCAAGAGTGTAACTGATATATATATTCAAAATGCCGTAAGTCTGGCTAATTACAGTAACAGTACATGATCCGAGTGTTTAACGTAAACGTAACTACAAAACAACAGAAAGTGTCTCCCTGGCGGTTCCCACGCCGTGACAACAAAAGACAGTCTTCCGCCGAGTCTCTATGCGTGCTGCTTGCCCTTCTCTTCGGTCCTCGGTTCTCCCGACCCTGAAGCTAGGTTAAGAGCTGAGGTCTGCACCGGACCTCAGGTAACGGTTAACCTCATATGTGGTATGTTTGGCATTTTATTTGTGATTTTATATGACATGGATGCATGCATACACTATACACATATAGTATATGAGTTTAACAGTTACTCTGGGGTTCATTTTTGAACTCCAGATAGATATGTAGATACAAGAGAACGCGCTTGAGCCGGGAAGACCTTTTTGTAGAGGTAGGGCTTATCAGTGTTGATTGAAGAATAGGGAAAGCCCTATCATGTAACATCCCATTTTTCAAAAGTAGTATAAAATTTTTTCATAAGAGTAGAGCACCGGAGTAAGAGTGTAACTGATATATATATTCAAAATGCCCACAGGCTAATTACAGAAGCGGTTCAATAAACGAGAGTTTTCAAAAGTAAAGGACAACATCAGAAAGTCTTCAGCCGCATCCCTAGGCTTGCTGCTTCCCTCTCTCCTCGGTTCTCGGTCCTTCCAACCCTGATGCTATGTTAAGAGCTGAGATCCGCACCGGATCTCAGGTAACGGTTAACCTCATGTATACATACACACATATGGGTTACAGAACAACATTAACACAACATATAAATCATACCCAACCAATGCACATGTATCGCTCCCAAAGATGCGAGATATATCGCTCCCAAAGATTACAGATGTATCGCTCCCAAAGATTACTGTATGTATCGCTCCCACCTTACAGATATATCGCTCCCAAAGATGCATACAGTTATTTTCTAACATAATATGCATTCCAACAACACACCACATATACACATACCGTACTCACGTCATACCACACACACATCACATACACGTATACTATATCCATCAGATTAGTGTTACAGTACGCGAACGTACCTTCGTTGATGGTAATCAGTACTTCTGACGGAAAACGGAAAACAGTACGTTTGACAGCGGTACGACAGCGGTTTGTGATTACAGATATCCTATAAGGATAATATGACATTATATTAACATTTGACATCATAACAGGCATTTTAGGCATAAATGACCATTTTACCCCGATGCCCCTAATCGGCGGAATTTCACAACTTCGCTACTTTGACTCTAATCTTCCAAAATTTTGCCATAACTCCGACCCCATCATGATTTTCGAAATTAATGACTAAAATACCCCTAACATATGATATCTAATCATACTTGGAAGATTAAAGATCAAAACAACATCTACTCTAGAATTTCAAGAACTACCGAACTAAAGACTAGAACCGAAGAACTTACCCGTTGAAGAACTACAACTTTCTCCAGAGCTCCTCTCTCTAACTTCTCTCTAAAAGGCTTGGTGAAGAATGAATGAAGAATGAAGGGCTATTTATAGAAAACTTCTATGGATCTTAGCCCTTGGATCTACTTTCGAATCAACGGTTCAGAGGAGGTAGATGTGGCCTCATGAGAATCACTCATTTTCCTCCACAAATTTCGTCCCCTATGTCATCCGGTGTTTGAATCGCATAATCTTGTAAAATCTTAGAAATCCAGAATCACAACTTTGAAGTTCTTTTCCTACTCATTAGAAATGTCTGGGTTAACTAAATTTTTGATCCCTTTCAGGTCTTCTCCGGTCCTGTCGAAGATTTACTGAAAAATGCGTCGGTTACGGAAATAACTTCCGGAATTATCAACTTCGGGATGAAAATCCACTGATTCATAAATTGTCCAGTTGATTACCAACTCATCCCTAGATATTGAGTTATGATTTATTTTCTATAGGTTTTCATTTCCTCAACTGCTCCTTTGTCCTTTTCGTCTTATTCCCTTATTGTTCCATCGGTTTGAAATGACTTCTGAGATGACCCACTCCGAGATAAAAATTCACTTGTCTATAAAATACTCTGACCTTAGAAACCTTGCTCATGGTTTTCTAGATAGGATTTAATTTCTATCCGTGGTCATTTATCCTATTTGATTTTTCACCAAAATATCACAATTTTATATTATTATAATACCAAAATCTCATGATATTATATTTTGCAAAATCTTATCCATTAAGCTTCAAAATTTCGGTCAACAATTCTGCCATTTTTTTTAATTTTCGTTTTTAATTAATTAATATTATATAAAATAATTATTTTATAATTATTTTATATAATTTTTTACAAAATTTTCCTATTGGTCCATACATGTTTTTAGGCTTAAAATTACTGAATCTCACCAATTTTTCTTCATATTTTCCCATTAATTAGCAAATATATTTTACGCTAATTTTAGCCATAAACCACTAATTATAGGGTTTTACATAATTATCTTTGGATTTTCTCTTAATCGTGCCTAGATAATTAGCCAATAATTATCTATTTAATCTCTCACTAATTGTTGATAATTTTCTTATTTAGAATTACTCCTTTTCTCACAACTATTGGACTTACCTTAGTATTTTATGCTTTACATAAAATATTAAAAATCACGGGTCAATAATGATCCCGAATACTTTTTAATTTTTCCCTCACTATTTTCCCAGGAAATAAATCCCAAAAATTGTCTAAATTAGAGACAACACACTCTCTAATTTTTAATAATTATTTTATTGCCTCTAAGGATTTTTCATAATTTCCTTAAGTCACTTTATGCTCCACAAGGGCATTTTGGTCATTTCTGACACATTATTAATGTTTCCTAATTTCCAAGAAATTTTCCTTTAGAAATTAAGATAAATTTAACATTTTTTTTGAAACCACATATTTACCTATTTTCAATAGGTATTATTTCCTAATTTATGATATTTATCATAAATACGATTTTTAGGGTATTACATATCATACTTTGTATTCATTTTGGGATGACTATTTTCTAATATTTTATGTTGGATGACTGTACACTTAACCCTTCGGGGACTCTTTACTTTTGGATTATCGCAATTTTACCAGTACAGTAGGTAGTCCAAATCGATATAATGCTTTGCGCGCACACTCTGATGTACAATAAAAGGTCTAATTGATAGAAGAGAGGTAATAAGTAAAAGGAATCTGTCACGCCCTGAAAATTGAGGGGTGATCTCCCAAAAATTCTACAATAGCCTGATATTGTCAAGAGGAGCTCTGCTCCTTATCAACAAATACAAAACATGCAAATCAAGTGTGGATCTTATCTATAACATACATGGAGCAGCTAAATTACAACAATAAATACATAGGTGTGAATTTTACATTAGCTGGGAATTTTCAACAGACGTTTCAACTTCAAACAACAATATGGACCTTCAATGATCAGCAAGAGGAGCAAAGTCAGCTGCACTATCTGAGACAAAAAATATTTTTCCGGTGAATAACGTCCCATTAATGAAAGTAACTAAAATCTAAAACAAATAAAATGATAGAAAGAGAGTATATAATAAAGAGATAACAATTAATTTGAACTTCCAAGTAGGAATCTTAATCATAAACATAAGTGAAACTAGACAAAATATCGCTAATCAAATCAAATAAATCAAAGTACATAGTAAAGAATTTGATTTAACATACTCAATTGATATCGTAATTCTCAAACTTCATCTTTCCATAGCACCTCAACAAAATGGAATAACATGCATGGACACACAATCCACAAGGGCAAAAAACCAAGCGTGGCATAAAGGCCACGAAAACAAGCTAGTGTGAACACATAGTCCACGAGGGTGAATAACCAAGCGCGACTCAAAGCCATGAAACAAGCACAGCACGATGCTACGTAACAAGCGAAGGTACAAGACCCACAAATAACAAGCGTGAGAACGAATCCCAAAAATATAAAGTGAGCTCGAGGTTAACCATGGTGCACCAAGGACTAACAGTACTGCTGTTAGTAACCAACGTTCTGTATTTAGTCCTCTAAAAACATTTTCAAGCATAGTTGGGGTTAATTTATCAAAGCAATGAAATGTTATTCTTTCAATCACAAGATTAGATTCTATGCACATGGAAGGGCTAATACCAACAATATCAGCTAAAATGTCCACCCAATCGCCTTTTTATTGGCCTTCAACAAGCTTAGCAGCTTCTCTTCTTGATCAGGTAGAAGGTTGTTGGCCACAATAACTGGTAGCTGCTCATTTACCTCTAGAAAGGCATATTTCAAATGATTTGGAAGGGATTTCAACTCTAACTTAGGTGGCTGCTAAGTGGATAGAAGTAGCTTAGTCAGTTGCTCACTTGCAATGCTTGAAATCACATGCACCAAAAACAGAAAGAAAAGCAGAATCAGAACTGTGTCTAGGAAGCTCAGTGTTAGTGTCAAAATTTAGTTCATATTCAGAAAGGACATCAGAATTAGAATTTAGCTCAAATTCACAATCAACATCAAAATCCTTAATAAATGCATAATCACCAATCAAGTCAGAATATCACCATATAATGCATCATTAATTTCAATGCAAATAGGGTACCACTTATTCTCAGAACAACCACAAACACCAAACTCACACATAGTTGCAAAATCAGGGTAATCAGCATATCATTAAGCAAGCACATCATCTACAGCATCATCAATCACATCAATGCTCAAAATTGAATGCTCTTCCTTAGGATGTCTCATGGCATCAAAACTATTAAAATGAACCTGAATATCACCAAATTACATGGAAAGAGTACTAGAATGCACATCTATCTTAGTCCTAGCTGTTTTCATGAAATGTCTCCCTAGAATGATTGGGGACCTACTGTTAGGAGATTCATCCTCCATGTCTAGAATGTAAAAGTCAGCAAGGAATAACAATTCATTTGCTTTGACTAAAATATCTTCAATCAAACCGGTGGGAATAGCATTACTCTTATTAGCTAGCTAGACAATAACACCAAGAGGGACGTAAAAGACCAAGACCAAGAGATTTATAAACCGATGCGTCATGACATTAATGGAAGCACCTAAATCTAGCATGCAATAATCAAATCTATAATTCCCAATAATGCAAGGAATAGAAAACGTACTTGGATCCTTGCACTTATGAGGCATGGTGGATTGGATGAGTGTTGATACATTCTGGTTTAAGCTCACTCATGCAGTCCCCTTCAGTCGCCTCAATTCCTTTTTAATAACTGAATTACATTGATAAAAAAAGTTAATTAAAATTGGTTAAAGATAATAATATATAAAAAAATAACTCTAAAAATGTATGATTTAGGACTGGTTTTTAAACTTAGAATGTTTACCATTTCTCTACCTACTATCAGGACCTAAATCACTTGTTTGCTCCATTTTAAAAACAACATAAGAAAAGTCTGGTGTGTGCTAGCTAGAACGGAAAATGAATAAGAAAAGTCTTGTTTTAGAGAAGAAGGTCTTGGTTAAGAAATCCCCCGAATTAACATAATATTTTTGACTTGGTCAACCATTGACTATTTCGGAAACATTTTTGGAAAATTATATGACTAAGAATAGTTTATTAGTGTATATATAAATATACCAACAATAAAAACGTGTATAAAAATAAAACCATTTCGATCTTTGTCAAATATTTAAATTATTTCTATATGTATTATTTATGTTATTACTAAAGTATTTTACTAATTATCCTTGTATTATATTATAATTGATTTATGTTACATAATCTTCCGATGATATTTTACACACACACGCGTGTATTATTGTAATTTCTGATGATTTATTTTATTAATTAGGATATTGAATGCATCTTGAAAACAAATACTTAAAGCCTCTGAATCAAACCATAATCTAATGACGAAAATATATAACTATGAGAAAGCAATGGCTTCTTATTGCAATAGCCATTTTCTTCGTCGTGATATAGAATAATGATCGGGAAATTGCACCCCACCAACCACTAATAGAAAATTGCACCACCGAAGACCAGTTCTTAACTTCCTTCTCAGACATATATATATAATATTGGTCATAAAACCTCAAAGTCCAAACTCGTAAATACAGAGAATTGAAAGAGGTATAGCTAGAGATAGACATGTACGTAGATGGTAAAGAAAGGGTCACAACTTTGATCATATCATCCAATATAATAAATGGAGAGAAGTGGCAGGTGATGAATAATTGTACTGGGTCTTTATTTGCTTCTTCATTCCTGCAAGGAAATTAAAGACCAAATCAATGGCTTCTCCTTATAAATGGCCTTATATGTTCATTCATAAACTCACAAACACACAGAATTAAAAGAGGTACATAGATATCTACACTGACAGTACAAGATGAAAGCGGTGTACTTGGTTGTTAGCCTCTTGGCATTTGCTTCAGTTCATGTGCTCGCATATGACCCAAGTCCTCTTCAAGATTTCTGCGTTGCACTCAACGACTCAGTTACTAAAGGAGGTAAACCCACGAGTTAACTCAATGACTCAAGTTACTCGGTTACTCTCTCATGCCACTTGAAATATCCAAACTTCTCAAATGTTTTTTTTTTTCTATCTATAACTAGATTCGACATAAAATATTTAGTGTCACTTTGATATATTGTAGAAAATAAAATGAATTTTCGAATTATTAAATAAAAAAGTCCAACCTTTCAATTTTTATTTTTTATTTTTTGAAAAATCATAAGAAAAAATGTATGAGCACCATTTTTTGTTCATGAGATATCAGAATCTAAATATTACTCATTTTATGTATAATCTAAATAATGATCAATATGGGAGTAAAAGTAACTTTTACTTCATTTGACTCTTGCAAACTTAAGCTTAGATAAAGGTTAGATAATGTATTGTGATTTATGTTTGGTTTGGCTTGTTTTTTTTTTTAATATATAAAAAAAACATATGGCTATTGAGGCTTTTTGAGTAATTTTATGCAAGGTCCCAAATTTCCTCTCTCCACCCATTGCAGCAATATACCTTTTGTGTATAATCTAATTAATGATCAATATGGGACCAAAAGCAACTAAAAGTTTCCTTACAAGTTTGACATCAGTTATATATTGTTGTTTTCGCAAACATAACATTTGATTTCTTAAATTTTGCAGTTTTTGTGAACGGGAAATTTTGTAAGGATCCAATGGCAGTGAAAGCTGAGGACTTCTTCTTACCTGGATTTGACAAAGTTGGAAACACGTCAGCAAACCCTACAGGTTTCGTCGTCACCTCAGCAGATGTAACCACATTGCCTGGTTTGAACACTCTTGGAATCTCTCTTGTTCGCATTGACTACGCGCCAAAGGGTCAGAACCCTCCTCACACTCATCCACGTGGCACCGAGATCCTTGTAGTGGTCGAAGGAACTCTTCTAGTTGGGTTTGTGGCTTCTAATCAGAATGGGAATCGATTATTTACCAAAGTGCTTAACAAGGGAGACGTGTTTGTGTTCCCGATTGGTCTAATTCACTTCCAACAAAACGTGGGTTATGGAAACGCAGTTGCGTTTGCTGGTCTTAGTAGCCAAAATGCTGGAGTGATCCCTATTGCAAAATCTGTGTTTGGCTCTGTTCCACCCATCTCTCCAGAGGTTCTTCAAAAGGCTTTCCAAGTGGACCAGAAAATAATTGATTTGCTTGAAAAGCCATTTCAGAACTAATCAATAATTATGGCTACTATACTGAAATACATATTATATTTAAAAAATAAATAATTGTAGGGTTTTATGCCCCGATGTTTTATTGGCAGCTTTCTTACATCATAGTTTGATTGGTATTGTGTTGGATGTAGCAAAGTCTGTATCAAGATATTTGTTTCAGATTGGCTAATCGAATAAAATTTTATATATATTTACATGCATTTGTTCTATGTTGTTTGTCTTTGAATTGTCAATATATGATGTAGATGCGATGATATTATAAGTAATGGACAACCATCGCAACATCAAGCCTTAACTAATTACTAGATATTCTTCCTATCTTTATTTTATTAAAAGTACTCCTAAGAAATATTTTTTAAGAAAAAATAATATATATATATATGTATATATAAATATATATATATATATATATATATATATATATATATATATATATATATATATGTATATATAAAACAGAAGCCTGTCTTACATTTTCATGTTCTGTTAACGTACAGGTCTAATTACTAGATATTCTACCTATCTTTATTTTATTAAAAGTACTCCTAAGAAATATTTTTTAAGAAAAAAAAAAAAAAAAAATATATATATATATATATATATATATATATATAAAACAGAAGCCTGTCTTACATTTTCCTGTTCTGTTAACGTACAGGTCTTGTTACTTGGAAGATTGCACCACAAACACCTTGTGGATGTGGTGGTATATACTGCAGAAAGAGGACAGCATATGCTCCTTTACGCTTATATGTGCAATGGCAACCTCGCCTCTCGCTTATATGGTTAGAATTGGATGAACTCTTCAGCAGAATTCTTTTGGTCGACACAGAAAATGGTTTACGTGAAGTATTTTGAATTCACGAAAGGGTGTACAATTGTTTAAATTTATATAACTCTTTCTTTAAACAAAATAAATTGGTTTCAGTATTCTTGTAAATAAACTAACTTAACCAAAGTATAGTTGTACATTCTGGAAGCATGGTTTGGTGTTACACCTTGTGGTTTCTTCTTGCGGTTTTTCAAATCCCTATAGGTTTGTCACTTATAAATTTAAAACTACTACAAGACGTAATCAGACTGGATTGTTTTATGTTATGAAAAGAAAAGGAAAAACTGGGTGGTTATATATGTTGGCCTGATATTCAATCACCTACCTGCTTCACTTGACCATTTATTGCCTCTTCGTATAAGCTTTTTCCATTTGGAAAAATGAAATTCAGTTTTTCTTTGATAGCTTAAGAAAATATTTTGATAACTTGTTCCTCATGAATCAATAACTTAATGAAATATTTATTTGACGCCTTTATAACTATTTTATGTGTTGAAGATTTAGGCGAAAATCAGGAGCCGTTAAACTGGGATGCAAGATTTCAGATAGCGCTAATCACTAGATGTTGCAAGGGGACTGGAATATCTACATTATATTATTGGTTACATAATATACTTATTTATGGTTCGATTTTGTTCAAGTCAATTTTATATAGCCTTGTAATAGGTTTCATTGTGGTATCTTATTCATTCAACTCCATATTTAAGGCTTCTCCCCTTGTTGTTGAACTTGACATTAAGAGACCGTTTGTATGGATGGGTTCTTTTTTTTTTAATGTAAAAAAGCACTTTTTTTATGCAAAAAAATTTCTTTTATTTATTTATTAACTTATGTGCTTAGATGATAGTTTTTTAAAAAAGAAAAAGTCACAAAAAAAACTAAAAAAAAAAAAAGCAATGCAAAAAAAAAAAATCATTTTTTTTAAAAGCTCATACGAACGGGCTAAATCTTCCAACATACGGCTGGACTAATTTATGAGAGCCAATGAATGATCCTTGTTTCTGTGAACATTATGCTGCAAATCTTCTTTTCTTTTAATACAAAATTCTGCATGTATTATTTTCTTAGCAGGTACTTCTCTGGTCCCTATTATAGGGCACCAACTAACAATTTTTGAAAACCAATATGTAATACCCTAAAAATCCCACTTATGATAAGTATCATAATTTGGTGAATAATACCTATTGGAAATAGGTGAATATGTGGTCTCAAACCTGGAGTTATAATTATCATATTTTTTTAGGGAAATTTCTAGTGAAATTTGAGGGAATAAAGTGTCAAAAATCCCTAAAATGCAATTATGAGCCATAAAATGCCCTGAAAATATTGTGATAAATCGTAAGAGGCAGTAAAATAATTATTAAAAGTTAGAGAGTATATTGTCTCTAATTTTGGTAATTTATTAAATTACAACCTTGGAAAAATTAAAGGGCAAAAATCAAAAAGTATTTTGACAACCAAAATGACCCCATGATTTTTAATATTTTACATGGGATATAAAATACCAATGTCAGTCCAATAGTTGTGAGATAATAATTAACCTCAATTAGGAAAATTGTCAACAATTAGTAAGTGGTTAATTAAGTAATTAATTGCTAATTGTTTAATTATGAACAAAGGAAATGTTCAAAGTTAATCATGTGGAAATAAATCCACCAATGGGAGAATTTTGTAACATAAGTATAAGATAATTAAAATGTAATATTAATTAATTAAAAAAAAATCAAAAAAAAAAAGGGGAGCTAGCCGAAATTAGAAGAAGAAAAAGAAAAGGAAAATTGAATGGAAATTAAAATAAAAACTTAGTGAAGAAGTTGTTGAAAAAGCATATAGGATAAATGACCACCGATAGAAATTAAATCCTATCTAGAAAACCATGAACTAGGTAGCTAACATCAGGACTTATTATAAACAAGTGAATTTTTAGCTCGGAGTAGGTTACCTCCGAAGTTATTTCCATAACCGAAAATGGTTATACTAGACTGGCTAAGAAGCTATCTGATATTCAAAAAGAAAATCAGATAAATGGAAATCTACAGAAACTAAGCCATAACTTGAAATCCAGGGATGAGGTGGTAAACATCTGGGCATATTATGAATCAGTGGATTTTTGTCCCGAAGATGTTGTTACCCGAAGTGATTTCCGTAAACCGGAGACGTTTATCCGAAAATGTTCGGCAGGCAACGAAATGTTCTGAATGGGATCAAAAATTTATTTAACCCAGACATTTCTAAAGAGAAAGAGTAGACCTTCAGGGCTATGTTGTCAGATTTTTGAGATTCTTCAAGATTACGCGATTAGAACACCGAACATGGGACTTTATCGGTAGAAAACTTCTAGAGCAAGTGTGTGACATCATGTTGTATGATCATATACTGTTAATGATATGAATACCTGTAATGCATATGTGTGTAAGTAAACATGAGGTTAACTATTACCTGGGGTCCGGTTGCATTGGACCTCAGCCCTTAATATAGCTTCAGGGTCGGGAGGACCGAGGATCGAGGAGAAAGACAAGCAGCTCACATAGGGATTCGGCTGAAGATCTCTTATGTTCATGTATCTACGTTTCAGTTGAACCTTCGAAATATTGTACCGTTACTGTAAATAGCCAGACTTATGGCATTTTGAATATATATATCAGTTACTCAATCGCTCCGGTGCTCTACTCTGATGTTTACAAATGATGTTTGATGAAAAAAAATTATACTGCTTTTGAAAACGGGATGTTACACAATAAAAACAATTAAAGTCAATAAAGTTGTCCTATAATTTAAGTAACTTACAATATTACCCCTACTAATTGCACTAAACTCTAATATGATATTAATTATTACTCTCACCCACTACTCTTAATGCGCTTTGGATATGATCAAGTTTCTTATAAAAATGACCAAATACAATTGCTAGTTGGTACCTTATAATAAGGACTAGAGGGTGTACCTAACTTTGGGCTTTCTAAACCAGAGATGATTAAACGTCGTTCATCTCATGTCCAAGGAACTTTTTGCTATCTTGATCCTGAATACATGTTCGAATCAGTAACGTGTCACTGTACGATCGCACAGTAATACTTCAATGTAGTTCGAACTACGTCCTTGGGAAATATCGATCTAGGTTTTTAATTAAAAACCCAATCCGAATCCAGAAATCAAATCCGATTAAAGAATGCAGAAACAAGTTAGATGGTTACTGTTTAAGCAGGAGTCCTCTAGACAGTGGAATCCTTAATCGATGGTCCGATTAGAGAGATTTAGTCAAGCATGGCTGGGCAAAAAGCAGATGAGAAGATGAAGAACGTCAAGAACATGATAAACAGTTTAGAGAAAATAAAAAGCTTCTGATTTAATCCAAAAATATCATAAAAGGTAATGTAAAAAATGTGTTTGCAACGGCCACCTAAGTTAACCTAAAAGGGAATGACGGCTAGGGTTTCTAAACAGGCTAGGGTTACGAAAAAGGCCCAACCTAGAAGCCTCTAATAATAACTAGTCTTTTATTACAAAATTCGGGACCAATTAAAAGCCAGAAAAATGTGTATGTCTTTAGCTCCAATTTTATCCATCTACTTGTCTGAATCAGCCTTCCGAGTCTTCATAACAATTGTAGCTCTCTAAATCATCTAAAAAACTGAAGAAGAATGAGGCTAATCGGATATCTAGATCAAAAGTTATGGTGGAAATAGTAATCATTGTAAATCTAGAATGTAATCATAAAAATGACTTGAATCCAATCCAAAGCCCAATTAAGTAATAAAACCTATTATTTATTAATTAAACATCTATAAATTATTAACCAAGAGATACAAATAAGTGCAACAATATTCAATTATCAAATTCCCCCACTTTTATCCTTTTGCACTCCTGGGAAAAATTAAAAGAAAAGAAGTAAAAGAAAAACTTCTTTCCAACAATCGCCAAAACTTCAAAAATTGAACAAAGATCACAAAGCTTCTCAAGATCAACCAATCAAGACTGAAATTCTTTCATCTCAAATTTTAAAGCATGGCATTCTCATTCAATGATGTTAACCACACAAGATGGTCTCTCAAGGATGCCCTCAATCAATCTTTCAAGTGTTTAGGGTAAATAAGTGTATTGCTGAAATTCTACTCAAGAAAATTGTCCTACCATAAGCTTTCTGAATTTCTACTTCTCCACTACTCATAACACATGTATGCTAAAAATCAAGAGAGCTTGTTATTGAAGGTTGTAATGGGGTTAGGGTCAAGGTGTGAATAAGTATGGATATGATAGGCTAAGCACCTAATAAATTCAATGAACATTAGTTAATAATAGCAAATCACCTCAATATCATTTTCTTTTTATTTCTCCTTCTTTCTTTCCTTCTTTCTTTCTTTATTATTTTTTTTTTCTTTTCTACTCTTTAAATTTTTTTTTTCTTTTCTTCCTTCTTTTTTTCCCCTTTTCAGAATCACAATGCATAAAATCAACCCAAAATTAAATGATGAATGACACAAAACCAAAAATCAAATACTCCCCCTACACTTAAAATGTTGCACACCTGGGCAACCCCTACACTTTGAAACGAGTGCTCAATAAATGTCCAAGGTGCAGAATATAATGGTTTTACACTTGGTTTGTAATGTGGTTGTGAAAAGAATGAGTCAAAAAGGCACAAAGGGGCTAACAAAGGATAGATAATAGAAGGGAAAAGCAATTTGTCCAAAGGGGGGAAAAAGAAAGAAACAAAACAAGTATCTATCATATTAATGCATGTAAGTGAAAAAATTAATTTCAAAAAGAAAGGGAGAAAGTTCCAGAGAACAAAAATCATGAGCAAATGCACACAAGAAAGAATGGTAAAAGATGAAGTCCATTCATGCAGGCCCAAAATCTCACGAAGGTCAATACCAAACCATGCAGCCAACATCCCAAAATTAACTACCAAGAAATATAATCCAATTATAGTCCAGAAATTCAGCCCAAATAGAAGGATCCATCAAAACTAAGATATCAAAGTTCACAAGATGTAAAGCAGTCCTAGAAAGAGAGGGTGTTATTCTAAAAACATTTTTTTTAAATGTTGAAAAACAGAAACAAAGTGGGAAAATGGAGGAAATAAAAGAAAAAGAGAATTGAGGAAGAAAGAAGAATACTCCCCAAGGGTCTTATGGAGGGAGGCGGCACCCCAGGCTCTTATAGAGGATAGGCGGCACTAGTGAGGAGAATCTCTGCGTCCACAGGCTGCTGCTGGAATCCCTAATGAAATTTCTTGATGCAATGCCCATTAACCTTGAAAGTTTTTCCTATGGGTGGATCACACAACTCAAAAGCACCAAAATGGAAGATGTTAATAATCACAAAAGGGCCATCCCATCTAAAGCGAAGCTTACCAGGCATAAATTTGAGACAGGAATTCAACAAAAGAACTTTCTGGCCCACAGAAAATTCTTTCCTCAGGATATGCTTATCATGGAAGCCTTTGTCTTTTCTTTATACAACCGTGAACTCTCATAAGCATCCAATTGAAGCTCATTTAACTCTTGCAATTGCAACTTATGCTCCATTCTAGACTGAGCCAAATCCATGTTGCATTGCTTAATGGCCCAATAGGTTTGATGCTCTAACTCAATCGGTAGATGACATGCCTTACCAAAGACAAGCCGATAGGGGGACATCCAAATCTGAGTCTTGTAGGCGGTCCGATATGCCCACAAAGCATCATCAAGTCACTTACTCCAATCCTTCTTGGTAGAGTTAACAGTCTTCTGGAGGATTTGCTTGATCTCTCTATTTTAGACTTCAGCTTGAGCATTGGTCTGAGTGTGGTAGGATGTGGAGACCTTATGAAGCACTCCATACTTCCGTAACAGAGCATTCACTCTTTGGTTACAAAAGTGAGAACCATGGTCTCTCATAATTGCTCTAGGAATACCAAACCTGCAGAAGATGTTAGACCTAACAAAATCTACCACCACAAAAGAATTATAACATCCCATTTTTAAAAGAAGAATAATTATTTTTTTTCATTTCTCATCAGAGTAGAGCATCGGAGCAAGAGAATAACTGATTCATAATCAAAACATCAACCATATTGTAATATAATAATGGTACATTCATCCCAGTGTTTACAAAAATAAATACATTGACAAAAGGGAAAATCTCCGGCCAGAAGTCTACTCGTGCTGCTTGCCCCTATCTCCAACCCTTGGCCCTCCAAACCCTGAAGCTACAACTGAGGTCCAATGCCCATTGGACCTCAGGTAACAGTTAACCTCATGCTCAAATATGAAAGTATATGGATGAAAGATATTCATAACAATACAACAGCATATCTGTACATAAGCACACAGCAGATGCATGATCAATACATTGACAAAACAAAAGCACACAGCAGATGCAAGTCCCACACATATGTCTGCACTACCCAGTGCCACGATATCAACTCGTGTCCTCAGCGCTAGGAAAACTCAAACGGTATTACCAATACTATAACCCGTGTAAAACTATATGTATAATCGGTGACCCAAAAAAGAGTCTCGGCCTATGAACTTATGTATCACATATATGTATATGAGCAGCATGGAGTTAGGGTTACCGTACTTCGGGATGTTACAAGTGTATTTTTATCCCGAAGTAGGTTATCTCCAAATTCATTTCCGTAACCATCGGGGTTAATCCTAAAATGACTAAAAGACTAGTAAAGACCCCTAATTGGACTATAATTCTTGTTAATCCAAATACTTCTCAAGTGGATACATAAACTTCAAAGATTACCTCCAAAAGTATTTGAGATTTAAAAGCATATTCGATTAGAACACCGAGCAGGAGAATTTATCGGTAGAACAAATAACACATGGGATAAAAGGGAATTGATGAGCACATGGGATCATTTATTAAAATGGAAGAGGATAGGGAAGAAAGAGAGAGTGAGGGACGGTTTAAGAAGGGTTGGAGGGCTAGGATGAGATTTGAAAATAACCCTAGATCTAATGGTTCAAAATGAAGAAGAGAAAGTTTGAAAGAACTACCAAAATGCCATAGCAAAACTCTATAAATAGGCCTCTTCTTCCATTTGAATTCTCACCAATTCAAGAAGCAATCCCAGAGAGAAGTTAGAGAGAAGTGGGAGCAAGAAGGAGTAGCAAGGTTCTGGGTAAGTTCTTCGGTCTTTAGCTTTTAAGTTCTTGTGTAGTTCATAGCTTAGATGTTGTTTTGATCTTTGATCTTCCAATATATTGTTGATATCATGTTTTATGGTTAAATATGGTATTTATTTTGAAAATATGATGGAGAAAGAGATATGGAAAAATTTTGGAAGATTAGAGTCAAAGTAGCGAAGCTCTGGCGAAATTTCGTCGATTAGCAAAGTCAGGGGTAAAATAGTCATTTGTGACTAGGATATCTATTAGGATATTGTTCATGAGTTAATAGATACGGTATTACTCTTTAGGATATCCGGGAAGTCCGGAGTTGGGTTCAGAAGGCCGGAAGTCTGGCCATTTCACGGTGGAAGGTACGTTCGCGGCGTACTGTAACCTTAACTCTTATGCTTATATATGCTTATATATGTTGTGGATACTTTCATAAAGTCATGAACGGGACTCTATCCTAGATATGCATTGTGACTAAGGAATCATACTTAGATCACTAATTACAGCTTTATGTGTTATAGTCATGATAATGCCGTTATGTTTTCCTAGCGCTGAGGACACGATCGTACATCGTGGCACAGAGTAATAGTGTAGACCAGGGATAACTTTACATGTTATTGTAGTTGTTATGAAATGATCATACGACGTACTGGCTTGATCATTGCTGTAATATTAGAAATATCTGTTGTGCATATATTGTTTATATAAACATGAGATTAACCGTTACCTGAGGTCCAATGGGCATTGGACCTCAGTCTTAACTAATGGTATAGGAAAGAAATATCAGGAATATCAGAAATATCAAAGAGGGTACCGGTAGATGGAGTCATAAAGAGGAACCAAGGGGAAAAGTCGTAATAATGCACCGGTCGAGACAAGAGCCGGAAGAAGATTATCAGAGCCTATTTTCAGGCATAGATCTAATAAAGTTATTTCGAATAGTTTAGTGCCGAAGGCAAGGCTAGTCTATGTGGGTCAGCCAATAAGTCGCCGTGATGTAATACCCTAAAAATCACACTTAGGGTAAATATCAAAATTTGGAAATATACTTATTGAAAATAGGTGAATATGAGGTTTCAAACACCTTGTATTGAGTTTACCTTGTTGTTAGGGTAATCTCCCTTGAAATTAGATAAATTGCAATTAGGTCCCTAAAATGTTGAAAATTGCATATAGGTCCCTAAAATACATTATGGGTTATAAATACCCTGTGAAAGCTATAAAGGAGGCAAGTAAAAATCTATTTGAAATAGGGAAGGATATTGTCCGTAATTTAGGCAATTTATTAAGTTACAAACTTGGAGAAATTGTAGAAGAATACTCAAAAAGTAAGGAAATGACCGAAATACCCCCATAAATGCTAAGATAATGCCGGAGACATGAAAGCAAAAATGTCAATACAAAAGTTATGAGGTAATGAGGCATCCTAAGTAAGAAAATTATCAACTATTGATAAGAAAATAATTAGGAAATTATTGGCTAATTACTTAAGCCTGAGCAAAGGAAATTATGAAATAATTATGTAAAACCCTAAAATTAGTGGTTTTTGGCTTAAAATTAGTAAAAATATGTTTACTAATTAATTGGAAATTTTTGAGGAAAATAGTGGAGTTTAGGTATTTTTGAGCCTAAATACAAGAATGGGCCAATTAGGGATTTTTGTGGAATTTTTGGGAAAAATTAAATAAGTAAATGATTAAATAATTAATTAAATAAAAAATAAATATTTATTAAATAATTAAAGGGGCCAGCCGAAATTTTGCCCCAAGAAAAGAAGAAAAAAATAAATGAAAATGAAATGAAAAATAATGTTTACAACTTGCAATTATTTTAATATTATAATTAATTAAAGTAAGATATTATGAATAGTAATTTAGAAATTAGGAAACGGATCCTATCTAGAGATCTAGGAATGTGAATTCCAAAGTCAAGGTAAAATATTGATCAGTGGAATTTTATGAAGCCGTTTGTGCATTTTCCTAATAAAACAAAATAGGGAAAAATGTAGATAGGCATATTTTTTTGGATATGAAGAAAATAAATTCTAACTCAATATCTAGGAATGAGTTTGAATTTATCTGGACATATTTGGAATCAGTGAATTTTTCTGAAGAAGTTGGTGATTTCAGAAATGCGTTCTGAAACCGGACGCGTTCGGACACGTTTTTCGAGAAAACTTCAATTGGACTGTCGGAACCCTGTAAGAGACCAAAATATAAGTTAAATTAGATATTATTGATGAGGAAGAGAATATCTTCAAAGTTGTAAATTCAGAAGTTTGAGATTTCTCCGAAATCACGCGAATCGGGTACCGATCGGGGAAAATCTGTAGGACCGGGCATAAAGTGAGCTTGAGTCACCATTTTTGGACCAATGGGGGGCTGCCACATCAGCCATTTGTGTCGAATTGGGCAGCCAAGGCCAAGAACAAGCCACCAATGCTAATTTGAAATTCATGGTTACAAACAACTTGGGAAATTCCATGTATGTCCTAGATTTCTTCTATAAATAAGAGATCAAGCCTCTTGAAAATTCACATTCCAATTCTCCTTGCCTTGGCCAAAACATAGAGGGAGAAATAGGAGAGGGAAGCTCTAGGGAAAATTCTGCGGAAGTCTTCAACGGGTAAGTCATTCGGTCTTTAGCTTTTTAGTTTGGTAGTTAGTAGAATTGTTAGATAGTTTTAGTAAGTAGGGAGTGAGATTCCTACTATTGTTTTTAGGCCTCATTGCATTGAAAAATGCCTGACGAGGTAATAACTTGGTAGGGATCGAGTTCCTGAAAAGTTGGAGATTTAAGTAACAAAGTGCTGGCGAAATTCCGCCAATTAGGGGTATAGGGGCAAAATGATAATTTTTACCTAAAATGCCAGATATAGAATCAAATCACTAATGGAAGTGATATTACTCTGATAGGATATCAGAAACTCTGATTTGCTGCCGTTACGCTGCCGAAGTGCCACTGTTGGACGTTTTGTCTGTATACATAAACATGAGGTTAACCGTTACCTGAGATCCGGTGCGGATCTCAGCTCTCAATATAGCGTCAGGGTCGGGAGGACCGAGAGCTGCAGAAAGAGACAAGCAGCCTGTGTAGAAACTCGACAGGAGACTGGCTTGAAGACCCGACTGAAGATTCCTTCCTGTTGTGATGTACTTTTGAAACACTCGGATATTAATCCGCTGTTGTAAATAGCCAGCTAGACTTATGGCACTTTATATATACATATTAGTTACTCAATTACTCTGTTGCTCTACTCTGATAATTTTGAAATGATGTTTGATAAAAAAAAATTATACTGCTTTTGAAAAGTTGGGATGTTACACGTGAACTCGGTGAGGCCCCCATGATAGATACTTACCTGGCCATTCTATTCGATTAACGGAGTTAGGTTCATTGCCCCAAGTCTAGTTAAGGCTTGGTCTAGATTGTATAGTTACTTTTGAGAAATGTAATTGTACAAAGCTCTGTATATTGTATCACATGAATATTTGTAATACCCTAAAAATCACACTTAGGGTAAATATCAAAAATTGGGAAATATACCTATTGAAAATAGGTGAATATGAGGTCTCAAACACCTTGTATTGAGTTTACCTTGTTGTTAGGGTAATTTCCCTTGAAATTAGATAGTTTGCAATTAGGTCCCTAAAACGTTTGAAGATTTGCAAATAGGTCCCTAAACACATTATGGGTTATAAATACCTGTGAAAGCTATAAAAGAAGCAAGTAAAAATCTATTTGAAATAGGGAAGGATATTGTCCCTAATTTAGGTAATTTATTAAGTTACAAACTTGGAGAAATTGTAGAAGAATACCCAAAAAGTAAGGAAAAGACCATAATGCCCCCGTAAATGCTAAGATAATGCAAAGACATGAAAACAAAAATGTCAATACAAAATTTATGAAGTAATGAGGCATGCTAATTAAGAAAATTATCAACTATTGATAAGAAAGTAATTAGGTAATTATTGGCAAATTACTTAAGCATAAGCAAAGGAAATTCATGAATAATGGTGTAAAACCCTAAAATTAGTGATTAATGGCTAAAATTAGTAAAAATATATTTGCTAATTAATTGGAGAATATTGAGAAAAATAAATGAGATTAAGTATTTTTTAAGCCTAAATGCAAGTATGGACCAATAGGAAACTTTGTGGAAAAATTATGAAAAATAATTATTAAATAATTAAAAATTATATATTATTAAATAAATAAATTATATAAAAAACGAAAATTAAAGGAAAAATATCAGCTGCATTGACCGAATTTTTGAAACAAAAATAGGATAAAAATTGTTGAGATATTATGATAACTTAGTGTAGAAGTTTTGATTATTATATTATATAATTTATTAAAGTGAAAAATGATGAATAGTAATTTAATAATTAGGAAACGGATCCTATCTAGAGATCTAGGAATGAGATTTCCAAAGTCAAGGTAAAATATTGATCGGTGAGTTTTTACCTTCAAGTGACCTCTTAGGAAGTTAATTCCGAGGCCGTTAGTGCATTTTCCTAATAAAACGAAATAGGGAAAATGCGAGATAGGTATATTTTTGGATATGAAGAAAATAAATTCTAACTCAACATCTAGGAATGAGTTTGAATTTATCTGGACATATTTGGAATCGGTGAATTTTTCGAAGAAGATGATGTTTCCAGAAATGCGTTTCATAACCGGACCCGTACGGACACGTTTTTCGAGGAACTTCAGACTGACAGTTGGAGCCCTATATGGAACCAAAATTTAGGTTAACTTGGACATTTCTAATAAGTGAGAAAATGTCTTCAAAGTTGTAAATCCAGAATTTTGAGATTTTTCCGAAATTACGCGAATCGGGTACCGATCGGGGAAATTGGTCTGGAAAGGAGCTAGAATGGACACATGTCATCATGCAATTGGCTCATCTTTGGCTTGGAGGGGGCAGCACGTTTTGGAGCTTTGTGTGGCCAAGAATCACTCTTCAAAATATTAAAGAGAAAATTACAACTTTGGACCCAAAATTTGAGAAGGGAAAATTACACTTTAGGACCCAAAAATTCTCTATAAATAAGAGGCCTTGCCTCTTGAATTCTCACACCATTCTTCTTGCTCTTGGCCGAATCTAGAGAGGATTTTAGAGAGAGAAGCTCTGGAGAAAGTTCTGTTGAAGTCTTCAACGGGTAAGTCTTTCGGTCTTTAGTCTTTAGTTCGGTAGTTAGTAGAATTGTTAGTTAGATTTAGGAAGTAGGTGACGAGATTCCTATTCTTGTTTTAAGCCTTGTTTGCGTTGAAAAATATGCAGAGGTATAAACATAGTAGGGATCGAGTCGCCGAAAGGTTGAAGCTGCAGCTTTTCAAAAGTAAGGGTAGAATTTGTTAGAATAGCCTTTAAATTTCAAGTATGATTGGATATCATATGGGAGGGCTATTTTAGTCTTTATTTTCGAAAACCCAAATGGCGTCGAAGTTCGCGAAATTTCGGGAAGAAAATTTGTAAGAGTAACGTCTTTGGCAAAATTCCGCCAATTAGGGGTATAGGGGCAAAATGGTAATTTTTACCTAAAATGCCGATATAGTATCAAATCACTAATAAAAGTGATATTACTCTTATAGGACGTCGAAATCCTAACTTGTCGTCGTTACTACTCGTCCGACGTGCGGACGTAGGACGTTTATTTTTTTCGTAAACGTGCCATTTCGTCAAAAGTATCGAAGTACCATCAAACGAAGGTACGTCCGCGTCTCGTAACACTAATCGATGTTTATGGTATGCATGTATGTGCTAGGTGTATTGTATGTGGTAGTTGATAGCTCGTGATATGTTAGTATACTTGTTGATATGTTTACGTTTGCCATGGGCGATATATCTCGCATGCTATTGGGCGATATATGTATACATGCTATTGGGCGATATATGTATGCATGCTCTTGGGCGATGAGTGCACATATACTATTGTTGTTATGTTTGTCTCGTAGCCTATATACTGTATATGTGAATATGAGGTTAACCGTTACCTGAGGTCCGATTGCAATGGACCTCAGCTCTTAACATAGCATCCGGATCGGGAGGACCAAGGACCGAGGAGAGAGGCAAGCAGCCCGAGTAGAAGACCCGGCTGAAGACTTCCTTTTTGTTGTTCCAGCGGAAGCCTTTCTTCTGTTATATACTTCTAAACCACGCGGTTTCTGTACTGCTGTTGTAACCAGCCAGACTTGCGGCGTTTTATATATACATATCAGTTACTCAATCGCTCTGTTGCTCTACTCTGACGATTTTGAAATGATGTTTGTTTGAAAAAAAAATTATACTGCTTGTGAAAAGTTGGGATGTTACATTTTGGTATCAGAGCAGTAGTCCTGGCATGAATTTAACCATGTTATTACAGACAGTTTGGTGGCGAAGGCAAGGCTAGTCTACGTGGGTGTGCCAATCAGTCACCGTATAAGTCGGTGAGGCCCCCATGGTAGACACTTACCTGGCCATTCTGTTCGGTTAACGGAGTTAAGTTCTACGCCTTTTCAAAAATTTGGAGCATATTTTGAAAATGAGTACTGATATAGCCCTGAGTTGGTGTACCACCTCATTTCGGTGTACTGGTTTGAACCGGTATACCATTTCGAACCGTGTACCACTTTACGCCGGTACATGAATTCGATAATCGATATCGGTTTCGATAACCCCGATAACGGTCTCGATAACCCCGATATCGCCTCCGATAGCTCGATAGCTCTGATATCAGTCTCCAATAGCTCTCTGATAGCTCTGATATCAGTGTCCGATAGCTCTGATAGCTCTGATACCAGTTTCCGATAGCTCTGATAGCTCTGATATCAGTTCCCGATAGCTCTGATAACTCTGATATCAGTCTCTGATCACTCTGATAACCGCCAGTTTGTGCTGGACGGTGATTCTTTCCTAGCATCGAGCTTATATGCGATGATAGGCCACGCCGGATGAAACCCCGAGACCAATAAAGATAAGTACATGCTGTATTTGACTCATGTATAGGAGCTTCTGATACGTATTTCCGTACCTGTTTTGAGTAGAAAGAACCAACGAGAATCGAACGAAGGAAAGGATCGAAACCTGGCTCCGTGGTTTGGAGTCGATAATCATGTGTTTTTACGAATATCCTTGGTGGCCGGTGTCAGTGGAGTACTTCAAAGGAGAACTCGTAGTCTTCATAACGTAAGACCATTCGAACTTTCATATAGCTTTACCCCCGAAACTTGAGTAGATCTCTGTGACGTGTTCCATGTTTCTTCGTTATTACAATTCGACCGTGATCGTGTCATTGAGTAGGAGGTATTTTGTGTTATCATGGTGTGTGGGAACCATGGAAACATTTAAAGTATCTTGTGTTGCCATGGTGTAGTCCAAGGAGACATTTTGGTATTTGTGGTGTTGACCGCGGTGTATGAGCCACGGGAGACACTATATATCAAGGTACGATATGACAAGATCTTTATGGTCAAACCAAAGCGAATTCTCGATCACCAGGAGGAGCAGCAGGCAGACAAAGTAAAGACCCGACGCGTATAGTCCAAAGTCCGCGTAGAACGGATTTTAGTTCGTACGAAGTTTAGTGGGTAGAGTGCAAATTTCGAGGACGAAATTTTGTTTAACGGGGGGAGAAATGTAATACCCTAAAAATCACACTTAGGGTAAATATCAAAAATTGGGAAATATACCTATTGAAAATAGGTGAATATGAGGTCTCAAACACCTTGTATTGAGTTTACCTTGTTGTTAGGGTAATTTCCCTTGAAATTAGATAGTTTGCAATTAGGTCCCTAAAACGTTTGAAGATTTGCAAATAGGTCCCTAAACACATTATGGGTTATAAATACCCTGTGAAAGCTATAAAAGAAGCAAGTAAAAATCTATTTGAAATAGGGAAGGATATTGTCCCTAATTTAGGTAATTTATTAAGTTACAAACTTGGAGAAATTGTAGAAGAATACCCAAAAAGTAAGGAAAAGACCATAATGCCCCCGTAAATGCTAAGATAATGCAAAGACATGAAAACAAAAATGTCAATACAAAAGTTATGAGGTAATGAGGCATGCTAATTAAGAAAATTATCAACTATTGATAAGAAAGTAATTAGGTAATTATTGGCTAATTACTTAAGCATAAGCAAAGGAATTCATGAATAATGGTGTAAAACCCTAAAATTAGTGATTAATGGCTAAAATTAGTAAAAATATATTTGCTAATTAATTGGAGAATATTGAGAAAAATAAATGAGATTAAGTATTTTTTAAGCCTAAATGCAAGTATGGACCAATAGGAAACTTTGTGGAAAAATTATGAAAAATAATTATTAAATAATTAAAAATTATATATTATTAAATAAATAAATTATATAAAAACGAAAATTAAAGGAAAAATATCAGCTGCATTGACCGAATTTTTGAAACAAAAATAGGATAAAAATTGTTGAGATATTATGATAACTTAGTGTAGAAGTTTTGATTATTATATTATATAATTTATTAAAGTGAAAAATGATGAATAGTAATTTAATAATTAGGAAACGGATCCTATCTAGAGATCTAGGAATGAGATTTCCAAAGTCAAGGTAAAATATTGATCAGTGAGTTTTTACCTTCAAGTGACCTCTTAGGAAGTTAATTCCGAGGCCGTTAGTGCATTTTCCTAATAAAACAAAATAGGGAAAAATGCATATAGGCATATTTTTGGATATGAAGAAAATAAATTCTAACTCAACATCTAGGAATGAGTTTGAATTTATCTGGACATATTTGGAATCAGTGAATTTTTCTGAAGAAGATGATGTTTCCAGAAATGCGTTTCATAACCGGACCCGTACGGACACGTTTTCGAGGAACTTGGTGACTGACAGTTGGAGCCCTATATGGAACCAAAATTTAGGTTAACTTGGACATTTCTAATAAGTGAGAAAATGTCTTCAAAGTTGTAAATCCAGAATTTTGAGATTTTTCCGAAATTACGCGAATCGGGTACCGATCGGGGAAATTGGTCTGGAAAGGAGCTAGAATGGACACATGTCATCATGCAATTGGCTCATCTTTGGCTTGGAGAGGGGGCAGCACGTTTTGGAGCTTTGTGTGGCCAAGAATCAGTCTTCAAAATATTAAAGAGAAAATTACAACTTTGGACCCAAAATTTGAGAAGGAAAATTACACTTTAGGACCAAAAATTCTCTATAAATAAGAGGCCTTGCCTCTTGAATTCTCACACCATTCTTCTTGCTCTTGGCCGAATCTAGAGAGAGGATTTTAGAGAGAGAAGCTCTGGGGAAAGTTCTGCTGAAGTCTTCAACGGGTAAGTCTTTCGGTCTTTAGTCTTTAGTTCGGTAGTTAGTAGAATTGTTAGTTAGATTTAGGAAGTAGGTGACGAGATTCCTATTCTTGTTTTAAGCCTTGTTTGCGTTGAAAAATATGCAGAGGTATAAACATAGTAGGGATCGAGTCGCCGAAAGGTTGAAGCTTTCGCAGTTTTTCAAAAGTAAGGGTAGAATTTGTTAGAATAGCCTTTAAATTTCAAGTATGATTGGATATCATATGGGAGGGCTATTTTAGTCTTTATTTTCGAAAACCCAAATGGCGTCGAAGTTCTGGAGAAATTTCGGGAAGAAAGTTTGTAAGAGTAACGAAGTGCTGGCAAAATTCCGCCAATTAGGGGTATAGGGGCAAAATGGTAATTTTTACCTAAAATGCCGATATAGTATCAAATCACTAATAAAAGTGATATTACTCTTATAGGACGTCGAAATCCTAACTTGTCTGTCGTTACGCTGTCCGACGTGCCGTTGTAGGACGTTTATTGCTTTTTAAGTAAACGTGCCATTTCTCGTCAAAAGTATCAAGTACCATCAAACGAAGGTACGTCCGCGTCTTGTAACACTAATCGATGTTTATGGTATGCATGTATGTGCTAGGTGTATTGTATGTGGTAGTTGATAGCTCGTGATATGTTAGTATCTTGTTGATATGTTTACGTTTGCCATGGGCGATATATCTCGCATGCTATTGGGCGATATATGTATACATGCTATTGGGCGATATATGTATGCATGCTCTTAGGCGATGAGTGCACATATACTATTGTTGTTATGTTTGTCTGTAGCCTATATACTGTATATGTGAATATGAGGTTAACCGTTACCTGAAGTCCGATTGCAATGGACCTCAGCTCTTAACATAGCATCCGGATCGGGAGGACCAAGGACCGAGGAGAGAGGCAAGCAGCCCGAGTAGAAGACCCGGCTGAATACTTCCTTTTGGTTGTTCCAGCGGAAGCCTTTCTTCTGTTATATACTTCTAAACCACGCGGTTTCTGTACTGCTGTTGTAACCAGCCAGACTTGCGGCGTTTTATATATACCTATCAGTTACTCAATCACTCTGTTGCTCTACTCTGACGATTTTGAAATGATGTTTGTTTGAAAAAAAAATTATACTGCTTGTGAAAAGTTGGGATGTTACAATATTCCTTCGGGATTTTCAATTTATCCAGCATACGCTTGGCATCATCATATGTCAGGGTATTTTTTTTATATCAGCTATTCATTGTCCAATTGTTAGTGCATTGCTCTCCGTTTCCGCAGTACTCTGATGTAGCACCTCAAACTCCGTTGAATTTTCTAAAACCAAGTGTCAACCGACACCATTTAAGGTATGGAATTTGGGGTGTTACATTTAGTTCCCGACAGTGCCTCGAACATAATTGCTTCCAACATGTGTTTAGCAAAAAATGGTACTCCCTTCGGTCCTAATTATAGGAGCAATTTAACCGATTTTGGGGGAATTAAGGAGATAAGTTAAATTAGTTAATTTTACTCATTTTCCTAAAGTGTCCTTATATAAATTTAAAATGACACAAGTTGCCCTAATTATATGTGTTTCTAATTTGCCTTACGTTAGACATCCATGACATATTAGTTTAGTATATATGTATATTAGTTGCTTTTTATATAGTCATGTGTATATATACAGATCTAATTTCCTTTCCACACGCTTTCTAATTGAAATAATGGTCTTGCTATATAAACATATATTTGTATATACATATAGATCTATTTACATACATAGAGACACACACACATACATACATACATACATACATACATACATACATACATACATACATACATACATACATACATACATACATACATACATATATATGTATAGACACACACACACATACAGACATATATATATATAGACACACACACACATATATATAAATGTTTATATATATGTGTGTGTGTTCACAGAACACACACACATATATATCTACACACATATATATATTGACACACATAAACACAGATTTACATATATATGTACACACATATATATAAATATTCCTAATAATAAGTATAAATAGGGGTATTATAGGAAAAAATTGACAAAAGTTAAAACTTGCTTTTATAATTTGGACCAAAACCAACTCCAAAATTTGCTCCTATAATTAGGATCGGGTTATAGGACCGGAGGGAGTATTTTATAAAAAATAAAATACATATTTAAACAATTATATCTTATAAAAAGGAACATAGGGACTATTTAATAAGATTTATGTTATTTTCAACTATTTTTCATCAAAACTTGCTTTTTCAAATAATCATCCAAACATTTCTAAGAATAGTTTATTAGCGTATATATAAATACACTTATTCAATTAAAAAGCATATAAAAATAAAACCATTTCGATCTTTGTCAAATATTTAAATTAATTTTATATGTATTATTTATGCTATTACTACAGTATTTTATTAATTATCATTTTATAATTGATTTATGTTACATAATCTTCCACTTATTCTTTACACAAACGTGTGTATTATTGTAATTAAATTGACTAAATTGTAATTTATTTCTTTTGATTTAAAATATGAACTTCAAATTATCCAATATAGTAGCAGAACCCAATATGATAAAAAATTTAAAAAAATATTTACATATGTTTTCTCAATGCATCCAACACCCTAACACATTTACATTCAACACTTTAAAATACTTTTTCTGCCTTGGTACTATGGCTGCACCAAAAGCTATTGTAAAGTGCTGGACATGCATGAAAAACCAGTATTTCAGAATGCTGGATTCACCAAAAAATATCTAAGGATATTGAATGCATCTTGAGAAAACAATATTTTTGAGATACGCTGATACCTGTGGGTGATCTTGCAACTTCCAACCCAAGAAATTAAAACACCTCAGATTTCTAAAATCTTTTACTTCAAATTCTTCAGGAAGCTTATTTTTCAGCTTTGCAATCTCTTCCACGTCGTTCCTTGTCACCACTATATCATACATATAAACAATTAAAATAGTAATCATATGATTAGAGTAACAAACAAGATATGATCAACTTGACACTGTTTATACCTAAATCTCTTTACAGCTGTGTAAATCTCTCAAATCAGGCCCTTGGAGATTGTTTCAATGTAATACCCGGATTTTTATTATCTGGAATATTATAAATAAATTGGATATTTCTGATAAGTGCAGTTTTGATCTCAAGACTAGTGTTTATATAGTCTATGTTTCTAAGTTAAATTCTGTAGGAAATTAGGGAAATTATGGGTCAAAGTGTCAAAATGACCAAAATGCCCCTAGAATGCCTAAATGACTTAGAAAATTTATGAAAAATCCTAAAAGGCAGTAAAATGATCAATTGAATTAATAGAGTATATTATCTCTAACTATGGTAATTTAGTAAATTATGAACTTGGAGAAATTGAGAAAGAATGCTCAAAAAGTATTAAAATGACCAGAATACCCTTGTAAATTATAAAATAATGCTGAAGACATGAAAACGAAAATGTCGATACAAAAGTTATGGGGTAATAAGGCATTCTAATTAAGAGAATTATCAAAAATTAATAAGAAATTAATTAAGTAATTATTGGCTAATTACTTAAGCATAAGCAAAGGAAATTCATGAATAATTATGTAAAACCCTAAAATTAGTGGGGTTTGGCTAAAAATTAGTAAAAACATATTTTCTAATTAATTGGAAATTTTTGAGAAAATTAGATGAGTTTAGGTATTTTTAAGCCTAAATGCAAGAATGGACCAATAAGGTAATTTTGTGAAATTTTTAGGAAAATTGAAATATATAATAAATTAAATAATTGATTAATTAAAAAAAATAAATATTAAATGATAATATTTTAGGGCCAGCCGAATTAAATGAGAAAATGGGATAAGATTAAGCATATAATATCTAGATATTTGATATGCAAGTTGTAATATTTTTATTATATAATTAATTAAAGTAAATTATAGTGAATAGTAATAAAATAAATAGGAAACGGATCCTATCTAGAGAACCAGGAATAGGAATTTCAAAGTCAAGGTAAAATATTGATCAGTGAATTTTTTACCTTCTGTTAGACTTTTCCGGAAGTCAATTCCGAGACCGGTAGAGCTTTTTCCTAATAAGACGAAATAAGGAAATTCTGAGAAAAAGCCAGATGGCCAAGTTGAAAGTTAGGAATTCAAAAGTCACGTTGTCACATCTGGGGAAGAGTTGAGAGTTTTCCTGGACATATTTGGAATCAGTGCATTCTTGTCCACAAAGTGAGCTTCCGGAATTTCGTTTCAAAACCGACACGTTTTTCCGTAAAACTTCCGTCAGGCCGGAGAAGGCCTAGACAGAGTTTAAAAAATAGTTGGACCAGACATTTCTATTGAGGAATGAATTGTCTTCGAATTGTATAATCCAGAGTTTTGAGATTTTTCCGAAATTACGCGAAACGGGTACCAATCGGGGAAATTCGGTCAGACCGGGCATAAAGAAAGTTGAGTCACCATTTTGGACCAATGGGATGCTGCCACATCAGCCCCCTTATGTCGACCAAGAAGAGGGAGGGTTGAGATTTTGCCTTCTTGTGGAAGTTGCATCCAAGGGTTGAAAACAATTTGCAAAATTCCCTTTATGTCCTTGCAAATTCCTATAAATAGGCATAAGGTGCTCTTGAAAATTTCACACCATTTGAAGAAGCTCAAACCGAAATTAGAGAGAGAAAGAAGAGAGAGGTGCTCTGAGAAATTTTGAAGCGAAGCTCTGTGTAAGTTTTTCGGTACCGAGCTTTAAGCTTTCGTAGTTCTTTCAATAGTTAGAGTAGTAATGTTAGTATAGCCTTTAATTTTTCAAGTATGATTAAATATCATATGATAGGGCTATATTAGTCTAGAATTTCGAAAATTATCATTGGGTCGAAATTCTGGCAAAATTTTGGAAAATCGGAGCCAAAGTAACGAAGTGCTGGCGAAATTCCGCCAATTAGGGCTATAGGGGCAAAATGGTAATTTTTACCTAAAATGCCAGTTATAATGCCAAATCACTAATGAAAGTGATATTACACTTATAGGATATCAGAAACTCTGATCTGCTGCCGTTACGCTGCCCGACGTGCCGCTGTTTCACGTTTTTCCGTAAAAGTACGTTTTCCGCCAGAAGTACCTAACGCCGTCAACGAAGGTACGTTCGCGTACTGTAACACTAATCCAGTGTTGCTCATATACATATATGTGATAGGTACATTCACGGATAGAGATTCTGTTAGGAGTCACCGAGATACATTCACGGTTAGAGACTCTGTTCAGGGTTACCAATTACACATACAGCGCTGAGGACACGACCGTACATCGTGGCACTGGTGAATAGTGCAGGCACTTTATGGGGCTTACATACTGCTTTACGCTTATGTACTGTCATTATATTGATCATAGCTGTTATGTCATGAATATCTGTCATCCCTATATTGTTTTATTTGAGCATAAGGTTAACCGTTACCTGAGATCCAATGCGTTAAATTGGATCTCAGCTGTAGCTTCAGGGTCGGAAGGACTAAAGGATTGGAGATAAGGGCAAGCTACACAAGTAGGCTCATGGTTGGAAGGCATGTAGCACGAGTGAGCTCTTAGACGAAGATGTCACTCTATCGTTTTCCGTATTTACCTATGAGAACATTAGGATGCTGTATCAACACTATGTTACACTATGGTTATTGTTTGAATGGGAATCAGTTACTCTTACGCTCCAATGCTCTACTCTGATTTAAGAAAAAAAATTGGAACTGGAATTGGGATGTTACATTTTTGGTATCAGAGCAAATCTTTCTGGCAAGTATTTAACTATGTTACCACGAACAGTTTGGTGCCGAAGGAAAGGCTAGTCTACGTGGGTGTGGCAATCAGTCGCCGTATAAGTCGACGAGGCCCCCATGGTAGACACTTACCTGGCCATTCTGTTCGGATAACGGAGTTAGGTTCTTAAGCCTTTTGACTTTGAGCACTTTTTGAAAATGAGTACTGATACGACCCTGGTGTAATATGTAGTGATGGACAGAAAAGAAAATTCGTATACCCTCTATTCCGTAATAATGAGACGTACTGCTCGTAGATCCGTAATTCTAGAGACGGCGGGACGAAGACGAAATCCTGATATTTCTGATAACCCCAAACCGAAATATGATCCTGACCCAGTGTGCTACCCTGAGTCAATGGCTAGTATGCCTTTAGAGCGGAGAAACCTGTTGACTCAGATCATTCATCTGATGACGACAACGTGGGGATATATGATTTAACCACTGGTTATAAACCAGCTGGATGATGTAATGTACGTTAGCATGTACATTACATCTAATAGGAAAATATATATGTTTTGATGCCACGTGTTGTGTTATTTTTCTGACACATATATCCGTTATTTAATTAAAGGAAAGAGATAAAAATGGCGATACTAAGAGGTGCTGGAGCACCAAGAGGAAGAGGCCGAGGCAGATAGCCTCAAATAGGAGCGATTCCCGAGCAAAACAATATACCGAATCAACCAGACGAAAATGAAGTGCAAGAACTAAGGAGAACTCTTCAAGAACAGAGGGCTCTCATAGATGCCCTATTAGCAAGGCAACATCAACAGGATGAAGAAGCCCAAAGACAGTTAGAGGCACGACAACGCGAGGAAGAACGTAACGAGGAAAGCGACAATGAGAACGACGATGAAGAAGAAGAGTATGATGACAACCAAAGCGAGGAGCACGCTGAGGGATCTGAAGGGTCCCAATCACCTCCACGACGAGGAAGAAGGGAAAGAACCACGGAAAACTGGGTTAACCGGTTACGCAAGCTTAAGCCACTCGGTTTCCGGGAAAGGGTGAATTAGGCGAGGATTGGCTCCTAAGTCTGGAGAAGATTTTTGAAGTCATTGAGTGCCCGGGAAATCGGAAGGCCCAGCTAGCAATCTTCAAGCTTGAAGGCGATGCCCATAGATGGTGGAAGAGCGTTTCCACAACCCTGCCAAGCCCTGTTACTTGGGAAATGTTCTTAGAACAGTTCAACGATCAATATTTCCCTCCCTTAATCCAGGTGATTAAGGAGGAAGAATTTCTGCTAATCCAGCAAGGAAATGAAGAATCATTCGACGATTACTTCGCCCGTTTCACCAACCTGTCTCGTTATTCATCATATCTAAAAATCCAGGTGAATGAGAGCTGGAAGGCGAACCGACTAGTGACCGGGCTAAAGTATGACATAAGGGCGAGGCTAGTATCTCAGCAATTTCCTAAAATGGCCCAAGCCGTAGAATCCTGCAGATTGACTGAGCGCAACTTGAAGGAACTGCGCAAATTCCGAGGCCAGGAGGGTAACAATGCGGGTCGTAGTGGATCCAACCGTGGAAACTTTCCACAAAAGAGGAGGCTGCCCTGGAACAACTCCAGTGGTGGAAACAAGAGGCCAGTCCAAACTGAGCAACAAAACTATCCCAAACTAGCGGAATCTCAATCGTGTCCAAAGTGCAAGAAGTACCATCCAGGAGTCAACTGTGATGGGAAGCGAATTTGCTACAAATGTCAGAAGTCGGGACACATCAACTGGAATTGTCCTGAGAAGGCTGCTGAGACAAGACTACATAACTCAGGACGGATCTTTGCGCTAACCAATATGGAGGCTGGCGAATCCTCAGGAAATGTCCGAGATACTATCGATTAGTAAAATCTCGTGTTAGTTGTAAACCGATTCGGGTACTAGACCGATCAAATACTTTTGATGCTTGTACGAATCCTTTTGGGATGCATACATATGTAGTAGCTACACCATTAGGTGTAAGCTTTTAGCTTGTAAAGCGTGTTTTTGAACCAAGTTGCGGGTATAATATAAATCTTCTTACTACTTCATAGCGTCAACGACATTCTCAATGGTGTTAAACTAGCAGCGATGTAGAAAATAATTAGCAAGCGGATAGAGACTCTGTTTACGGTCACCGACTCGGATAGAGGCACTGTCTAGGGTCACCGACTCGGATAGAGATTCTGTTTAGGGTCACCAAGTATACATAACGGATAGAGACATCGTTTAGGGTCACCAATTATACGTGCTGCTCTACACTCATGTTGCTCAACGGAATTGTCGGAGTAGAAATTTTCTAGATCGAATATGATTGATCACATTTCTACATAGTTGGTACAAGTCACAAGAGATCGTAAGAATCTTTTGGTGATTGTGATGATCATATATCCTTCGAAGCCGGTGTCAATAGAAAACCTCAAGGGCGAATGTATAGTTCGCATTTCGTGAGATCATTTCGGGAGATCATCCAAGTATTCATTGGAAACAAACCAGTCAGCCTTATTTCCAAATATGATTAGACTTCCATAACAATTTCCATATTTCTTAAGTTATATTCGACCATGATCATGTCATTATGTAGGAGGTATCTTATGTTACCATGGTGTGTGGGAACCGTGGGGACATTTTTGGTATCCATTTTGGTATTTGTAGTGTTAACCGCGGTGTGTGGGAACCACGGGGAAACATTATATATCAAAGTACGAAATGATAAGATCTTTATGGATAAACCGAGGCGAATTTCTGATCACCGAGAAAGGGCGGCTGACAGACGAAGTGAAGATCCGACGCGTGTAGTCCAAAGTTCGAATAGGACGGAGTTAGTTAGTACCAAGTTTAGATGGTTGAGTACAAATTTCGAGGACGAAATTTTGTTTAAGGAGGGGAGAAATGTAATACCCGGATTTTTATTATCTGGAATATTATAAATAAATTGGATATTTCTGATAAGTGCAGTTTTGATCTCAAGACTAGTGTTTATATAGTCTATGTTTCTAAGTTAAATTCTGTAGGAAATTAGGGAAATTATGGGTCAAAGTGTCAAAATGACCAAAATGCCCCTAGAATGCCAAAATGACTTAGAAAATTTATGAAAAATCCTAAAAGGCAGTAAAATGATCAATTGAATTAACAGAGTATATTATCTCTAACTATGGTAATTTAGTAAATTATGAACTTGAAGAAATTGAGAAAGAATGCTCAAAAAGTATTAAAATGACCAGAATACCCTTGTAAATTATAAAATAATGCTGAAGACATGAAAACGAAAATGTCGATACAAAAGTTATGGGGTAATAAGACATTCTAATTAAGAAAATTATCAAAAATTAATAAGAAATTAATTAAGTAATTATTGGCTAATTACTTAAGCATAAGCAAAGGAAATTCATGAATAATTATGTAAAACCCTAAAATTAGTGGGTTTTGGCTAAAAATTAGTAAAAACATATTTGCTAATTAATTGGAAATTTTTGAGAAAAATAGATGAGTTTAGGTATTTTAAAGCCTAAATGCAAGAATGGACCAATAAGGTAATTTTATGAAATTTTTAGGAAAATTGAAATATATAATAAATTAAATATTTTCCAAAAACACCCTTATTTATAAAGGCAGGGGTGAGAGAGAATGAGTGGAAAAGTGATGAGCGAGAATGTGTGGGAAAAGTGAGGAGAAAGACATATAATCAATTTAGAATATAAAAAGAGAAATGCATTAAAGATTAGAGTCAAAATAACGAAGTGCTGGCGAAATTCCGCCGATTAGGGAGTCAGGGGAAAAATGGTAATTTGTACCTAAAATGCCTATTATGATGTTAGACATTGATATATGTGATATTATCCTTATAGGATATCTGTGATCACGTGTCGCTGTTGTACCGCTGTCAAACGTACCGTTTTCTGTCAAAGTACCGTATATCGTCAACGAAGGTACGTTCGCGAACTGTAACACTAACGTTGATATTTATTGTATGCATATATGTGATATGTGTATTGTATGTTATGTGTTCTCGGGGTACTTTCACTATGGGCGACATATCTGTAAGGGTGCATTGACTATGGGCGGTATATCTGCATTCACTGTGGGCGGTAGGTTACGTTCACTATGGGCGGTAGATTACGTTCACTATGGGCGACACTTCTGCATTGGTTGGGTAGATCTGTTATACTGTTGATATTGTAAATGATTGTGATCCATATGTTGTATATGTAAATATGAGGTTAACCGTTACCTGGGGTCCGTATGCATTAGACCTCAGCCCTTAACATAGCTTCAAGGTCGTAAGGACCGAGGACCGAGAATAGAGGCAAGCAGTCCGTATAGAAGACCCGACTGAAGACTTCCTTTTGTTGTTCCGGCGGAAGCTTTCCTTTTATTGTTGTATATATCTTTTGAAATACCCGGTTACTGTACCGCTGTTGTAACCAGCCAGACTTACGGCGTTTTATATATATCTGTTACTCAATCGCTCCGTCGCTCTACTCTGATTATTTGAAATGATGTTTTGATGAAAAAAAAAGTTATACTGCTTTTGAAAAACGGGATGTTACACCCTCCTGTAATTAAATATATATATATATACACACACACACACTATTTAGTATATGGGGTTTAAACTTCTTATGTTGCATGAGAAGAAGAAGATTCCTACACACACATGAAACGGTAGGACCAACACACACACACACACACACATATATATATATATCTATATGTGGGTCCCACCATTTCATGTGTGTGTGACATGAGAATACACTTCTCCTACAACATGAGAAGTGTTTTTCCCTTAATATATACATATAAACTTTTTAATATATATTTACTACTCCCTCAACCCTTTTTATAAAATATCAATAACTAAATTACGTCCATCAAAAAGTTAATGAAAATTGGTTAAAGATAATAATATGTAAAAAATACAACCTATTTTCCAAAAACACCCTTATTTATAAAGGCAGGGTTGAGAGAGAATGAGTGGAAAAGTGATGAGCGAGAATGTGTGGGAAAAGTGAGGAGAAAGACATATAATCAATTTAGAATATAAAAAGAAAAATGCATTAAATATTTAGATATCTCCAAATGATATCTTAAAATTTAGTGCTGCCTAAAAAAGAATTGCTTCCAATAGAAGGACACATGTGTTTAGAAATATATTCATTTAAAAAATTATATCTTCTAAAAAGGAACGGAGGGAGTATTGAATAAGATTTATGTTCTCTTCAATCATGTTCCATTTAAACTTGCTTTTCCAAATAATCATCCATACATGTTTCAGTTTAAGAAAATACACTTTTATCACCGCTAATCCAAACACTTGCATAATCTAACTTTTATTCTATCTTAAGTTTATAAGAGTTATATTAAAAAGAAACCAATTTCACCGCCGCTAATCCAAGCATACACACACGACAAATAAGTGCTTATCATTTGAAGATGAGCAGTAAAACTCAATCCTAGTAAAATATTGAATTTTCTAACTCTTTGAAATTTCATATCTCTCATCGAAAACTCAAAAAATATGGTTGAAAGTTCTGTTTAAATGCTCATTTAAATATCTTCCTAAGAAAAATTCCCTCTTTGTTCTTTAACACAGCTTTTCCAAAAATCTTCTCTTCCCAAACTGCAAAGTGACGTTCAAAAATCATTTACCAGATTTTTGGGTCAATTTCGAAAAATCATATCTCTTAGTGTACACAACTAAAATAATTATGATTTAGGACTGATTTTTAAAATAAGAATGTGTACTATTTCTCTACCAACTATCAGGACCTAATCACTCGTCTGCTGATCCTTTAAAAAAAAGAAAAAAGAAAAGAAAAGAAAAGAAAATGTTTGGTGTGTGCTCGAAGGGAAGATGAATAAGAAAAGTCTTCTTTTAGAAAAGAAGGATAACATAATATTTTGGACTCGGTGAACCATAGACTTTTTTGGAAAATTGTATGACTAAGAATAGTTTATTAGTGTATTTCTAAATACGCCATCAATAAAAAAGTGTATAAAAATAAAGCCATTTGGATCTTTGTCATGTATTTAAATTATTTCTATATACATTATTTATTTTATTAATGCAGTATTTTATTAATTATTATTGTATTATTTTATAATTGATTTATGTTACATAATCTTCCACTTATTCTTTACACACACACGTGTGTATAATTGTATTTTTTTTAGGATTTCTTTTTATTCTTTTTCTACTTAAAATTTTGGATGATTTCAATATACACACGTGTGTATTATATTAAATAAATTGACTAAATTTTAATCAATTTATTTTAATTTAAACTATGAACTTCAGTTTAACCAATATAGTACGTAGTAGAACCCAAGATGATAAAAAATAAAAAAAAGATTTACATATATTTTCTCAATGCATCCAACACCCTAACGCATTTTGTGGCGTACATTCAAACCAATGTTTTTTCAGTGTTTCTAGCACTTTAAAATGTTTTTTGTGCCTTGTTACTATAGATGCACCAAATATATAACTATGAGAAAGCAATGTCTTCTTATTGCAATAGCCATTTTCTTCGTCATGATATAGAATAATGATCGGGAAATTGCACCCCACCAACCACTAATAGAAAATTGCACCAGCGAAGGCCAGTTCTTAACTTCCTTCTCAGACATATATATATAATATTGGTCATAAAACCTCAAAGTCCAAACTCGTAAATACAGAGAATTGAAAGAGGTATAGCTAGAGATAGACATGTACGTAGATGGTAAAGAAAGGGTCACAACTTTGATCATATCATCCAATATAATAAATGGAGAGAAGTGGCAGGTGATGAATAATTGTACTGGGTCTTTATTTGCTTCTTCATTCCTGCAAGGAAATTAAAGACCAAATCAATGGCTTCTCCTTATAAATGGCCTTATATGTTCATTCATAAACTCACAAACACACAGAATTAAAAGAGGTACATAGATATCTACACTCACAGTACAAGATGAAAGCGGTGTACTTGGTTGTTAGCCTCTTGGCATTTGCTTCAGTTCATGTGCTCGCATATGACCCAAGTCCTCTTCAAGATTTCTGCGTTGCACTCAACGACTCAGTTACTAAAGGAGGTAAACCCACGAGTTAACTCAATGACTCAAGTTACTCGGTTACTCTCTCATGCCACTTGAAATATCCAAACTTCTCAAATGTGTTTCTTTCCTATTTATAACTAGGTTCTAGATTAAATATTGAGTGTCACTTTGATATATTGTAGAAAACAAAATGAATTTTCGAATAAATAAATAAAAAGCCCAACCTTACAATATTTTTTTTTTTTGAAAAATCATTAAAAAAAATGTATGAGCACCATTTTTTTGTTCATGAGAAATTAAGATCAAAATATTACTCATTTTATGCATAATCTAATTGATGATCAATATGAGAGTAAAAGTAACTTTTACTTCATTTGACTTTTACAAACTTAAGCTTGGAGAAAGGTTAGGTAATGTATTGTGATTTATGTTTCTTTTGTCTTTTTAACATATGGCTATTGAGGCTTTTAGAGTATTTTTAATTTTTAATTTTTATTAAAGCAAGGTCCCAAATTTCCTCTCTCCACCCATTGCAGCAACATACCTTTCCCCCCATTCTCCATGATGGGACCAAAAGCAACTAAAAGTTTCCTTACAAGTTTTACTTCAGTTATATATTGTTGTTTTCACAAACATAACATGTCATTTCTTAAATTTTGCAGTTTTTGTGAACGGGAAATTTTGTAAGGATCCAACGGCAGTGAAAGCTGAGGACTTCTACTTACCTGGATTTGACAAAGTTGGAAACACGGCAGCAAACCCTACGGGTTTCGTCGTCACGTCAGCGGATGTAACCACGTTGCTTGGTTTGAACACTCTTGGAATCTCTCTTGTTCGCATTGACTACGCGCCAAAGGGTCAGAACCCTCCTCACACTCATCCACGTGGCACCGAGATCCTTGTAGTGGTCGAAGGAACTCTTCTAGTCGGGTTTGTGGCTTCTAATCAGAATGGGAATCGATTATTCACCAAAGTGCTTAACAAGGGAGACGTGTTTGTGTTCCCGATCGGTCTAATCCACTTCCAACAAAACGTGGGTTATGGAAACGCAGTTGCGTTTGCTGGTCTTAGTAGCCAAAATGCTGGAGTGATCCCTATTGCAAAATCTGTGTTTGGCTCCGATCCACTCATCTCTTCTGAGGTTCTTCAAAAGGCTTTCCAAGTGGACCAGAAAATAATTGATTTGCTTGAAAAGCCATTTCAGGGCTAATCAATAATTATGGCTACTATACTGAAATACATATTATATTAAGAAAAAAAATAATTGTAGGGTTATATGGCCCGATGTTTTATTGGCAGATTTCTTATATCATAGTTTGATTGGTCATTGGTATTGTGTTTGATGTAGCATAGTCTGCATCAATATATTTGTTTCAGATTGGCTAATCGAATAAAATTTTATATATATTTACGTGCATTTTGTTCTATGTTGTTTGTTTTTGAATTGTCAATATATGATGTAGATGCGATTAAATTATAAGTAATGGACAATTAACCATCGCAACATCAAGCCTTATCTGGATTGGCTATCTGGATTATACGACACTATTACATTCTATCAATATCTAAATTAACCTTTAGATAAATTGTTAAGTAAAATGTCTTGTTTAATAACTTTTTGAGCATTCTTTTATGGTTGTCCTCTACCCTTTTTTAAAGGACTCCATACCGTTGGTGCATCCAGTGGCCTTCTCTTTTTGTGTTCAAACCACATCAAATGATTTTCTACCATCTTACTATTCAATCCAAGCTGCTCCAACTCTTTCTCATATAAATTCGTTATGAACATTATCTTGTTTTTGGATGATCACACATTTATCTTAACATCCCCATCTCAACTACCTCTACTTTATGCTCTTGGTCCTTTAAAACCCAACATTATCTACCAGACAACATTGTCAGTCTTAAAATAGTGTGATGAAACTTCTTTTTTAGCTTATTAGATATTTTTTATCACAAATTACTCCAGTAATTTTTCTTCACATAAACCACTTAACTAAAATCTTATAATTAATGTCTCCATTAATTTAACCATCTTTTTATATAATTGGTTCTAGATATGTCGATTCTAAATATCTAAGTTACGTTCTTCCATTTGTAAAATGATTTGATATCCCATTTTTACCTCCAAACCACTTACAACTTGTCCAGACATATTGGCATCATATTATTAATCTGCCATCCATCTACACCATAATTACTAATTACTAGATATTCTTCCTATCTTTATTTGATTAAAAGTACTCTTAAGAAATATTTTTTTAAGAAAACATAATATATAATAATATATAATAATAATATATATATAACAGAAGCCAGTCTTACATTTTCCTGTTTTGTTAACAGGTCTTGTTACTTGGAAGATTGCACTACAAACACCTTGTGGATGTGGTGGGATATACTGCAGAAAGAGGACAGCATATGCTCCTTTACGCTTATATGAGCAATGGCAACATCGTCTCTCACTTATATTGTTAGAATTGGATAAACTCTTTGGCAGAATTCTTTTGCTCGTCACAGAAAATGGTTTGCGTGAAGTACTTGGAATTCACGAAAGGGTGTACAATTGTTTAAATTTATATAACTCTTTCTTAAAACAAAATAAATTGGTTTGAGTTTTCTTGGAAATAAACTAACTTAACCAAAGTATAGTTGTACATTCTGGAAGCATGGATTGGTGTTACACCTTGTGGTTTCTTCTTGTCGTTTTTCAAATCTCTATAGGTTTGTCACTTATAAATTTAAAACAACTACAAGACGTAATCAGACTGGATTGTTTTATGTTATGAAAAGAAAGGGAAAAACTGGGTGGTTATATATGTTGGCCTGATATTCAATCACCTACCTGCTTCACTTGACCATTTATTGCCTATTCGTATAAGCATTTCCATTTGGAAAAATGAAATTCAGTTTTTCTTTCAGAGCTTAAGAAAATATTTTGATAACTTGTTCCTCATGATTCAATAGCCTAATGAAAGATTTATTTTACGCCTTTATAACTATTTTATGTGTTGCAAGGGGACTGGAATATCTACATTATTGGTTACATAATATACTTATTTCTTTATGTTGGAGTTTGTACAAGTCAGTTTTATATAGCCTTGTAATAGGTTTCATTTTGGTTTCTTATTCATTGAACTCCATATTTAAGGCTTCTCCCCTTGTTGTTCACCTTGACATAAGTGCATGTTTGGCCTAACTTATTTTTAGTTTATCTTCTACTTATAAGTATAAGCTAAGACAAACAGGATTTTACATAAACTCTTATAATTATAAGAGCTTATTTTATATGAAGAAAAAAGAGAAGGAGCTTATTTTTAAGCTCTTTTTTTAAAAAAAAAAAGGAAAAAGAAAAGAGAACCCATAATTTCTGGATCAAACATTATTGCTGCCGCCGCCACCACCTCCGCCGCCGCCGCCGCCGCCGCCCTATTATAATATGTCTTTTATGATAATTTTTATTAGAAAAAGTGCTTATGACAAAAATTTTGTCAAACAGCTTTTAGCTTTTTTTTTTTAAGTTTTTTTTTTTTAGCTTTAGCTTAAAAGTAGCTTTTAGCTTAAAAATAAGAGAATCCAAACGGGCTAAACTAAGCCCGTTTGGATGGTTTTTTTTTTAATATATATTCAAAAAAAGTTCTTTTTTTTATTTATTAATTTGTGTGTTTAGATCACAAAAAAATCCAAAATTCTGTTTTTTTTAAGCTTCAATTTGGAGCTTTTTTTTTTTTTTTTTAATAAAAAGCAATGCAAAAAATCAATTTTTTAAAAAGGCTAGCCAAACGGGCTAACTTCCAACAACATACTGCTGGACTAGTTTATGAGAGCCAAGGTATGATCCTTGTTTCTATGAACATTATGCTGCAAATCTTCTTTTCTTTTAATACAAAAATTCTGCATGTATTATGTAATACCTGGAAAATTATTTATCTTAAATATTAGATTGGGATAAATAATACCTATTGGAAATAGGTGAATATGTGGTCTCAAATTTTATAGTGTAATTTCTTTTGAAATTAGAAGGAATAAAGTGCCAAAAATCCCTAAATACGTTTGTGGGTCATAAAATACCCTGAGAATATTATAATATGTCTGAAGAGGCAATAAAATATTTATTAAAAATTGGAAAGTATATTGAAGTATGGAATTTGGGGTGTTACAAAACCCAACATTATCTACCAAACAACATTGTTAGTCTTAGAATAGTGTGATAAAACTTCTTTTGTAGCTTATTAGATATTTTTTTATCACAAATTACTCCAGCAATCTTTCTTCACTTGAACCACTTAATTAGAATCTAATAATTAACATTTCCATCAATTTCCATAATTCATTCTAGATATATTGATTCTAAATATCTAAGTTGTTCCATTTGTAAAATGATTTGATATCCCATTTTTACCTCCAAACCACTTACAACTTGTCCAGACATATTGGCATCATATTATTAATCTGCCATCCATTTACACCATAATTACTAATTACTAGATATTCTTCCTATCTTTATTTTATTAAAAGTACTCTTAAGAAATATTTTTTAAGAAAAAATAATACACACACACACAAAAATTATATAACAGAAGCCTGTCTTACATTGTCCTGTTCTGTTAACAGGTCTTGTTACTTGGAAGATTGCACCACAAACACCTTGTGGATGTGGTGGGATATACTGCAGGAAGAGGACAGCATATGCTCCTTTACGCTTATATGAGAAATGGCAACCTCGCCTCTCACTTATATGCTTAAAATTGAATGAACTCTTTAGCAGAATTCTTTTGGTCGACACAGAAAATGGTTTACGTGAAGTATTTTGAATTCACGAAAGGGTGTACAATTGTTTAAATTTATATAACTCTTCTTTAAACAAAATAAATTGGTTTCAGTATTCTTGTAAATAAACTAACTTAACCAAAGTATAGTTGTACATTCTGGAAGCATGGTTTGGCGTTACACCTTGTGGTTTCTTCTTGCCGTTTTTCAAATCTCTATAGGTTTGTCACTTATAAATTTAAAACTACTACAAGACGTAATCAGACAGGATTTTTTATGTTATAAAAATAACGGAAAAAACTGGGTGGTTATATATGTTGGCCTGATATTCAATCACCTACCTGCTTCACTTGACCATTTACTGCCTATTCGTATAAGCTTTTCCATTTGGAAAAATGAAATTCAGTTTTGCTTGGAGAGCTTAAGAAAATATTTTGATAACTTGTTCCTCATGAATCAATAACTTAATGAAAGATTTATTTGACGCCTTTATAACTATTTTATTTGTTGAAGATTTAGGCGAAAATCGGGAGCCGTTAAACTGGGATGCAAGATTTCAGATAGCGCTAATCACTAGATGTTGCAAGGGGACAGGAATATCTACATTATTGGTTATATAATATACTTATTTCTTTATGGTTGGAGTTTGTACAAGTCATTTTTATAGAGCCTTGGAATTTGTTTAATTTTGGTTTCTTATTCACTGAACTCCATATTTAAGGCTTCTCCCCCTGTTGTTGAACTTGACATTAAATCTTCCAACATACTGCTGGACCAGTTTATAAGAGCCAAATGTATGATCCTTGTTTCTGTGAACATTATGCTTCAAATCTTCTTTTCTTTTAATACAAAACTTTTGCATGTATTATTTTATTTGCAGGTACTCCCTTTGGTCCTTGTTATAAGGCACCAACTAACAATTCTCACAAACCAATAAAAACAGTTAAAGTCAATAAAGTTGTCCTATAATTTAAGTAACTTCCAATATTACCCCTACTAATTGCACTAAACTCTAATATGATATTAATTATTACTCTCACCCACTACAATTATTAATTATGGGCATACATGGAAAAAAATAATGAATGCATTTTTGAAACAAGCAAGTGCTTAAGGACCAAATACAATTGCTAGTTGGTGACTTATAATAAGAACCATAGGGAGTAACTGACTTTGAGCTTTCTAGATCAGAGATAATTAAACGTCGTTCATCTCACGTCGAATGAACTTTTTGCTATGTTGATCCTGAATACATGTCTACAAAAACTTTTACCAAGTTATGTTTATAGTTTTGGTGTGCTACTCTTTGAATTGATTACTAGCAGGAACCCACTGCAGGGCCTGATGGAATATGTCAAACTAGTAAGTGCTAATGCTATGTTGGATGTGAGATCATGTCAGGGTGCATATGCATATATAATATTTTGTGGGGGAAAAACACAGATGGAGTTTTTGTTATTTTTATGTCTATAATACCCTAAAATATGACTTATGATAAATATCATAAATTGGTAAACAAATACCTATTGGAAATAGGTGAATATGAGGTCTCAAAACCTTGAGATATAATTATCTTATTTTCTAGGGAAATTTCTATTGAAATTGGAGTGAATAAAGAGCTAAAAATCCCTAAGTGAGATTATGGGCCATAAAATGCTCTGAAAATATTATGATAAATCCCAAGAGGCAACAAAATATTTATTAAAAATAGGAAAGTATGTTGTCTCTAATTTAGATAATTTTTTGGATTATTTTCCCTGGAAAATAATGAGGCAAAATTAAATATTATTTTGGGGATCATAAGTGACCCCATGATTTTTAATATTTTACATGGGACATAAAATACCGATGTCAGTAAAATAGTTGTGATGAAATAATTAATCCTAAATAAGAAAATTGTCAACAATTAGTAGGTGATTAATTTAGTAATTAACGGCTAATTGTTTAAGCTTGAACAAGGGAATATCCAAGGTAAATTATGTAAAACCCTTTAATTAAATGTTTATGGCTAAAATTAGCATAAAATATACTTGCTAATTAATTAGAAAAAGTTAAGAACAATTGGTGTGATTAAGTACATGAAAACCCTAAATCCTAAAAGATTACTAATCATAGGATTAAGGCCCTAATTAAGCTTTCTAATTAAATTAGACCAATTAAACATTGGTCAATGGTTAGGATTTAATTTAATAAAGCAAGATCAAAGGTCTACAATTATTCTTGTAATTTTAAAAGCCTAAATCCATGTAATTAAGAATGGACCAATGGGAGAATTTTGGGTAAATTAAATATAAGATAAATAAAATAAAATATTTATTAATTAAAAAATAAATAAAAATGAAAAATAGAGGGAGTTGGCCGAAATATTTGACCTTTGGGGATGAAAAGATTTTGCAAAATTATATCATGATATTATTGAATAAAATAATAATATAAAATGAGATCTTTTGTAAAAACTCAAATAGGATAAATAAGAACCGATAGAAATTAAATCCTATCTTGAAAACCATGAACTAGGTTTCTAAGATCAGGACATATTATAAACAAGTGTATTTTTATCTCGGAATGGGTTATCTCCGAAGTCATTTCCGTAACCGGCGGAATGATTAAGAGATAAGACAAAAAAGATATTTTGTGAATAAGAGCAGATAAGACAAATGAGAATCAATGGAAAATAAATCATAACTTGAAATCCTTGGATTAAGTGGTAAACATCTGGACATATTATGAATCAGTGAATTTTTGTCCCGAAGTTGATGTTAGCCGAAGTCATTTCCGTCACCGACGGTGTTTACCCTGAAATGGTCAGCAGGTTAGGAAATACCCTTAATGGGATCGAAAATTTAGATAACCCAAATATTTATAAAGAGGAAGATTAGACCTTCAGGGCTATGTTGTTGGATTTTTGAGATTTTGTAAGATTACGCGATTAGAACACCGAACAGGGGACTTTATCGGATGAATCCATAAAGCAAAGGAGATGACATCACCTTGGTGACATAGGATGACATGGGGGGATGGTTTGTGTTGTAGAAAAGAAGGGAAAATGAGTGATTCTCAAGAAGCAACATTTTCATCTTCTTAACCGTTGATGGAAAAGAAGATCTAAGGGTTAAGATCCCTGTAGTTTGCCTATAAATAGACCCCTTCACTTCTCTTCATTCTTCACCAATTCACAAACAATCCTAGAGAGAAGTTAGAGAGAGAAGCTCTGGAGAAGGAATAGGAAGTTCTTCAAGGGTAAGTTCTTCAGTTCTTAGTCTTTAGTTTAGTAGTTATTGAAGTTCTGGGGTAGTTGTTGTTTTGATCTTTAATCTTCCAGTATATTGTAGATATCATGTTTTAGGGTTAAATATGATATATATTTCGAAAATTATGATGGAGTTAGAGATATGGCAAAATGTTGGAAGATTAGAGTCAAAGTAACGAAGTTCTGGCGAAATTTCGCCGATTAGTGAAGTCAGGGGTAAAATAGTAATTTGGTAAGGGGTAAAATAGTAATTTGGGACTAAAGTGTCTGTTATAATGATTGATCAGTAATGAATACGTTATTACCCTTATAGGATATCTGTGATCACGTACCGACTGACAGACATACGGTATATCGTCAACGAAGGTACGTTCGCGTACTGTAACACTAACACTGATATTTATGGTATGCGTATATGTGGTATGAGTATTGTATGAAAATATGTGGTTGATGATCTGTTGTATGTTATGTGCTTTCGGGGTATATTCACTATGGGTGACATATCTGTAAGGGGACATGTGCTCCGTGCGGTGCATCTGCACTCGCTCCGTGCGATATATCTACATTCGCTCCGTGTGGTACATCTGCATTGGTTGGGTACATCTGTTATGTTGTGAGTAATTGTATCCGTATGCTGTATGTGTAAATATGAGGTTAACCGTTACCTGGGGTCCGGTGCGGACCTCAGCTCTTAACATAGCGTCAGGGTCAGGAGGACCGAGGACCGAGGAGAGAGGGAAGCAGCAAGTTTAGAGATCCGGCTGGAGACTATCTTTTGTTGCCACGGCATGGGGATCGCCAAGGAGACACTTTTTGTCGTTATTTATTTCCAAAAACTCTCGGATCAAGGTACCGCCAGTTGGCATTTTGAATATAAATGTCAGTTACTCAATTGCTCTGATGCTCTACTCTGATGTTTTAATGATGAAAAAATATTTACTGCTTTTGAAAACGGGATGTTACACTTTGGTATCAGAGCAGTTGTCCTGGCATAGAACTGACTAAGTTATTCCAAACCTGTTGGTGCCGAAGGCAAGGCTAGTCTATGTGGGTGTGCCAATTAGTCGCCGTGAACTCGGTGAGGCCCCCATGATAGACACTTACCTGGCCAATTGGTTTGAGTAACGGAGTTAGGCTCTACGCCTTTTTAAAGAGCATGTTTTGAAAATGAGTACTGATATAAGCCTTTGTCGGTGTACCATCTTATTTCGGTATACCAGTCTGAATCAGTATACCATCCAGAACTGGTGTACCACCCTCTGTCGGTGCATCACTCTAACCCAGAACCGGTGTATCCATCACCGGTATCGATGCCGGTATCAGTCTCTGATAACCCTGATATCAGTCCCTGATAATCCTGATAACCTTGATATCAGTCTCTGATAACTCTGGTAATTCTAATAATCGCCAATTTGTACTGAACGGTAATTCTATCCTAGCACAGAGCTTCTATGTGGAGCTGGGTCATGCCGGACGAAATTCTGAGACCGACAAAGATAAATGCATGCCGTATTTGACCCATGTTGAGAGCTTCTATCAGTTTTGGGTGAAAAGAACCAACGAAACCCTGAACGAGGGCAATATTACGAGTGTCCGTTCGTTTGTAGTACTAGTGTGATAAAATATGCGGTAGACTAATCATTATCTTCTCAATATACATCTAACGTTTTCCTTAATAAAGGGAAAAACGAGACATGGCAAATTTGAGAGGAGCCGGAGCTTCCGGGGGCCGAGGCAGAGGCCGAGGCAGGGGCCGAGGCAAAGGGCGAGGTAGACAACCTCGGGTGAATCCAATACCAAACCAACCAGAACAGAATGAGATGCAAGAGATGAGGGGAACTCTGCACAACCTGAGGGCTCTTGTGATGAACTTCTGGAGGAAAGGCGGGAAAGGCAAGCTGAGAGGCAAGCAAGACAAGAAGAGGAAGCACAAAACACTGAGGAGGAAGAAGAAGAAAACAAGCAAAGTGACGAGCACGATGAGGAAGCTGAGGGATCTGACAAGTCCCAGTCACCTCCTCGACGAGCGAGAGTTGTGCATACATCATATATGTACTACAGATATTAAGGGCTGAGGTCCAATGCATACGGATCCCAGGTAACGGTTAATCTCATGTTTACATACATCATATATGTACTACAGATATTTATGGAATTTTGGCGACACTTACTACGATCAGATGTAGGGTATACATAATCAGATATATATGGCAATAACAATACAGTCGGATGTAAGGTTAAGGCACAATGAGAAATGTACATGATCAGATATGCACGACAATAACAATACATTCGGATATAGAGTTAAGGCACAATGGACAATAATACAATCGGATGTATGGTCAGGACACAATGGACATTGGACATAATCGGATATGGACGGCAACAACAATACAGTCACATGTAAAATACAGCATGACGGAGGAAGATACATATATGCATACAATAACCATCAGAGTTAGTGTTACAGTACGCGAACGTACATTCGTTGGCGGAATTTCGGTATGATGGTTGGTCAGAACGTAATCAGGGATATCCTATAAGGACAATCGCACATTTATTAATCGACGGAATTTCGTCAGAGCTTCGCTACTTTGACTCTAATCTTCCAAAATTTTGCCAAGACTCTTTCTCCCACATAATTTTTGAAATACATATCATATTTAACCCTAAAACATGATATCTACAATATATTGGAAGATTAAAGATCAAAACAACATCTACCCTAGAACTTCAAGAACTACCGAACTAAAACTAGAACTTGAAACTCGGGACCGAAGAACTTACCCAGCACTTCACTACAACTTTCTCCAGACTCCTCCTTCTCTCTACCTTCTCTCTAACTTTCGAAATGCTCAAGGAATTGGTGAGAAAATTAGAAGAGCATTGGAAAGAGATTTGCCGTGTCTCCCAAAATAAACCAAGTTCGATTAATGATTTGCAGAATTAGGGAACCTGGGTCGTTTCCCAACGAACTTGCAGCGGGTTTGATTAACAACAACAGTGAAACAGAATGGTAAAATTGGGGGTTTTAGGGTTTTATGATTCATCAGATTAAAATGAAATAAATTGAAATAAACAGAACTATGTAGAAACAGATAGAAAAACGTTGATAGACTTAAACAGATTAAAAATGACCAACCCAACGTTCAGATTCCAGAATCATGCATCATTGAACGAAATATAACTAATCACGTTTGGTTCCGGATGAATCGAAATCTCTGCATTCATCCGGAGAATCCCTCACCTAGGCGATCGTCTAGAATTTATTCGAATAGTGGCGTATCACTGTGCAATCGCACAGCAACACTAAAACCTAGTCCGAATTCAGTCCTTGGGATGAACCAAACCGAATATTAAATCTAATATTCGAACTATTTCCAGAATTCGAATCCGATAAGATGAAAACAAGTTCTCTGGACGAATCATGGAATCCTCATCGTTGGGTCAATCACAGGGGGTTTAGCCGAGCATGGCTGGAAAAACTGAAGAAAAGATGAAGAACGCGAAGAACCCTAAGAACATGCGAAGAACAGTTGAGAGAATTCGAAAACTTCTATTCTGATCCACTCTAATGTCAAAAACGTGAATGCCTAATGTTTTTGGCGGTTGCCTTACTTAAAAATAACCTAAAACGAAAATGGGCTCTAATGGTTTTAGCCCAAAACAGAAATAAAATAAAGCTGGGCTTAAATTACAAAATTCGGGTCCAAATAAAATCCAGAATTGTATATCCGACTTTGGCTCCAAAATTGACCGCCTTCTTGACCGAATTTGCTCTTGATGTCTTCATAACAATTATAGCTCTCTGAATTATCTGAAATATGAGACAAAAATGAGGCAAATCCGATGTTTGGTTCAAGAGTTATGGTAGAAATAGTCAAGCAACACAAAACTGGGATTTTATTATTAAAAATGGCTAAAATGCAATAAAAGGCCCAAGGCCCAAATAAACATAAAAGCCATTATTTATTAGCTAAAGGGTCCTAAATTATTATTCAAGAGACAAAAATAAGTGTATAAAATATTCAATTATCAAGCATTGAAGGCTATTTATAGGAAAAGACCATGAATTTCAACCCTTGGATCAACTTTATGGGATTCAATCTTGGCCTTCCATTTGAAACCTTAGCAAGCAAGTTTTCTCCTCCATTTTGCACCACAAATTTCGTCCCCCTATGTCATCCCATGTCACCAATAAGATGTCACACTTTGCTATATGGAGGTTCTATCGATAAAGTCCCCTGTTCGATGTTCTAATCGTGTAATCTTAACAAATCTCAAAAATCCGACAACAGAGCCCTGAAGGTCTATTCTTCCTCTTTAGAAATGTCTGGGTTAACTAAATTTTTTATCCTATTCAGAACATTTCGTTGCCTGCCGAACATTTTCGGATAAACGCCGTCGGTTACGGAAATTACTTTGGGTAACAACAACTTCGGGACAAAAATTCACTGTTCATAATATGTCCAGTTGTTTACCACTTAATCCATGGATTTCAAGTTATGGCTTAGTTTCTATAGATTTCCATTTATCTGATTTCTTTTTGAGTATCTGATAGCTTCTTAGCCAGTTTAGTATAACCCTTTTCGGTTACGGAAATAACTTCGGAGGTAACCTACTCCGAGCTAAAAATTCACTTGTTTATAATAAGTCCTGATGTTAGCTACCTAGTTCATGGTTTTTCTAGATAGGATTTAATTTCTATCGGTGGTCATTTATCCTATTTGCTTTTTACACAAACATCTTCCTTTTATATTATTATTATAATACCACTTGCATAAAATCATAATTACTTTCAATTTTCTTCAAAAATTCGGCTAACTCCCTTATTTTTTATTTATTTTGTTTTTAAATTAATTTATATTATTCTTTTATTATCTTATACTTATATTACAAAATTCTCCCATTGGTGAATTTATTTCTACATGATTAACTTTGAACATTTCATTTGTTCATACTTAAACAATTAGCCATTAATTATTTATTTAATCACTTACTAATTGTTGACAATTTTATTAATTGAGATTAATTATTATCTCACAACTATTGAACTGACATTGGTAATTTATGCTTCATGTAAAATATTAAAAATCATTGGACAACTTATGTCCCCCAAAATAATATTTAATTTCGCTTTATTATTTTCCAAGGGAAATAATCCCAAAAATTCCCTAAATTAGAGACAACATACTCTCTAATTTTTAACAAATATTTTATTACCATTTAAGATTTATCATAATATTTTCAGGGTATTTTATGACCCATAAATGTATTTTAGGGATTTTGACACTTTATTCCCTCAAATATCACTAGAAATTTCCCTAGAAAATACGATAATTATAACTCCAAGTTTGAGATCACATATTCACCTATTTCCAATAGGTATTATTTAGTAAATTATGATACTTATCATAATTCAGATTTTAGGGTATTACATTTCTCCCCCCGTTAAATAAAATTTCGTCCTCGAAATTTGCACTCTACCATCTAAACTCCGTATTTTTACTCTATCTCAAGTTCGACTATAAAGATCTTGTCATATCGTACCTTGATATATAGTGTTTCCCGAGGCGCCCATACATCGCGGTCACACCACAAATACCAAAATGTCTCCATTGGGAACCATGGCAACACAAGATATCTTAAATGTTTCCATAGCGCCCATACACCATGTTAACACAAGATACCTCCTACTCAATGACACGATCGCGGTCGATTTGTAATAACAAAGAATCATGGAACACGTCACTGTCACGCCCTGACAGCCAGTAGGGTGACTGGTATGGAACATGAGGGAACTCACCCTCCCTAAGACATAGGACTGGAAAGAACTATCACACCATATGACTTAAATCTGGAGTATACAATTATTATATCTAATTTATATCTACATATTCCACGATTGTCAAAACATATTAAACGCGTTGTAGAAATAGCGAAAGAGATTCTCCTTTGAAAGTTAGACTTCCTGAAATCCTACAATGAATCGAAAAGACCAAAATGACATTCGGAGTTCTACTCCACCATTATAAGCACATACATATGATCCGAACAAAATAAAGACTAGGACCCTGCCTATAGACTACGTGGAGCATCTAACTTTTAATAGTAGTACAAAAGTACAAATTTATAATTACATCACGTAACAACACTACAAAATGAGCCAGTGAGCTTTAAATTTTGAGAAGGCCCTTCACTGCTCGGCCGCAGGTACAGCGTCCTCAATACTATCTGAACCAAACAAATTTTTCGGTGAATAATGTCCCATTTATAGAACTTAATAAAATACAAAAGAAAATAATTTAAACATTTTTACCCCTCAATAATAACAATACGACAATAAATTACAATATCTACATCATACGATCATAATTAAAAATAGAACTATAAGTAGGATCATGAATCAAATAATCTGAAATACGTAATAAATCGTTTTGTTAAACAAAATCAGTTTAAAACAGTAGATTGCAAAGCTCGTATAAATGTAGGACTTCTACAGAACGGATGACAAGCGTGGACACCCAGTCCACGAGGGTAACTAACCAAACGTAGCTCAAAGCCACGTAAACAAGCGTGGACACACAGTCCACGAGGGTAAGTAACCAAACAAGCGCAGCACGAGGCCACGAACAAGCGTAGGTACAAGACCCACGAATATCAAGCGTGAGAAGGAATCCCACGAATATCAAGCGTGAGTACTATGCCCACGAACATCAAGCGAGCTCGAAGTTAACCATGGTGCACCAAGGACTAACAGCACTGCTGTTAGTAACCAGCGTTCTGTATTCAGTCCTCTCAAAACAATTTCAAGCATGCATGGGGTCAATTCACCAATAGCAAATAAATAGATTTTCTTCTAATGATAAGAACTCGAAAAGAACATTTTGTAACAGCAAACCCCAGCATGAGAGTTTACTAAAGTCTCAAAACATTTCTTATCAATTCTTTGCATAAAAGTTCATAAACGATAAAATGTTATGAACCATTAACCTTAACTAAAATCATCGTTTCGTTTAAACATACACATATATATATATATATATAACAATAAGCAGTTAATATAATTTCAACAAAACTGTCTTGAAGAAACTAGTACTTAAGGAAGCTGATAATTTAATAAAATTGTAGCAAGCAAAATATCATTTATAAAAACGATAATGGGACGCTATTCACGCACCTGTAAGGATTATACTATGCTTCTTTCTCCAACTTCTCAGTTTCCAAATTATTTACTCCTTCTCCTCCTAGTACCCAACAAATACACCAATTATAGCTTTGCACATTATTTACTATTTCATATTCAATTGACATACTTTCCAATTTATAAAAGATAACAAAGTTCCCTAAATTAAATTCCTACCACTTAACTAATGATTACCAAACATCATAATCTTCTTTGACTCATTATGAAATTTCAGTTTTGGAAACAATACCTAAACCTTCACTTTCATTCCATAATTTGTGACTTCATTGCTTCTCCTTAATATATATATATATATATATATATATATATATATATATATATATATATATTCACAACACTCAACAATTCGGTCCCCTCCCACAGTGTATTACATCAATCAGCCCCAATAATCAACTTGCAACAATTATATAAAAGAAGAAACCCTTACTTCAAAGTCCTAATTGAAAGAAAGCAACACTCAACTTTTAGGTTTTGCTTTGGACGCATAATGCCAATGACAGGGAATAGAAAAATCCAATTCAAGGCATAAAGTCATACATCCACCAGTCAAGCACGAAGGAATAGTAGAATGAAATAGTAATTAAAGATTCATTAATCCCCTCATCCTAGGAAGCAAAATCAGCACCGAATCCCCTTTTTCTTTCTAAAAAAAAAAAATCATCCCTTTCTTCCAATACTCCTTCCACCTAGAACAACCTCCAATATCTACTTTCTTTAACCAACTAGCAGCAAGATGAGATTATTCTTCAATCTTAAATTTCCAAATGTCACAGCAGCAACCAAAACCAGCGAGACAGAGTAGTTACAAAACGAAATAGAGAAAATACCAATAACAACAGCAGCAAGATTCGAACCAGAGGAGGATGTCGGTGACGAACGGACTTGCGACGGCGGTGACACGGAGATGGAAAAGCTGAAGGAATAGGGTTGAATTTTGGGACTGGGGTTTTGGTCTGGAATTCACGAAGCTTCCACGTTTTCCTGTTTAAGCGATGCGTCTGTGCGTTTTAAAAAAAAATCTGAGTTTTTTTTTTCTTTTTTTTTAATAAGGATATTTTGGTAATTTCCTTGGAGCTAAGGCAAAAATAAAAATCAAACTTACCTAAGGAGGACTCGAACCCAAGACTCAAGGACCTTCAACTATCCCCCATACCATCAAGCTACAAGCTATATCTTGACTCCCAACTACAACAAAATAATAAATAAGTATATAATTAGCTTATGCTATTATAATATAATTTATTTGTTAGTTTTATTTTCTTGAGCCATTACAGTCACAGTGGTAGTTCACGTAATCATATGATTTAACCTAGAGAAGATTCTCTATCAAGAGATAGTACCTTGGACCATCTCTGGGAGTTCTCTGTCCTCTGAACCGGTTAGTGCGTATATTCGGCCTGGGTTCTGTGGCCTTAACGCTGCAGCTTTCTCCGGACAGTGCACACTGATGTGCCCAGGCTTTTGACACTTGAAGCATATCAGCTTCCCATTGCAGCCAGTACTTTGAGGATGATACCTCCCACATTTTGGACACGATCAGGGCCCCGACATTCCTGGGTTGTACTGCTGCCCAATTCGGAATGGCCTCTTGCTTTCTCCTTGGGAGTCACTCCATGGTGCTTCTCTCTTTCGTGAGGGATTTTCACGGCTGCAGTCGCTACGATCGGTTCGGCTACTATTGTGATTCTGTGATCTACGTAACTCCTTCAGGTTGTGCTCAGTCATCCGACAAGATTCTACCGCTTGAGTCATTTCAGGAAAACGCTGGGATACCAGCCTTGCTCTTATATCGTACTTCAGCCCGCAGATCAACCTGTTTGCCTTCCAGCTTTCGTTGTCATTACTCCTTAGGTATGACGAATATCGCGACAGATTGGTAAACCGGCCAAAATAGTCATCGAAAAAAACCTCAGGACCTTGTTGGATGTGAAGAAACTCTTCCTCCTTAATCACCCGTGTCGAGGGAGGAAAATACTGTTCATTGAACTTTTCTATGACCTCTCCCAAGTGACAGGGCAAAAACGGGTCCGCAACGTTGTAGCGACGCTTTTCCACCATCTGTGCGCATCACCTTCAAGTTTGTAAATTTCCAGTTGAGCTTTCCGGTCCTCCGGGCATTCCATAACTTCAAAGATTTTGTCTAGGCTCATCAGCCAATCCTCATCCAATTCGTTCTTCCCACGGAAAGCAGGTGGCTTGAGCTTGCAAAACTGGGTGACCCAATTTTGTGTGGTTTGCACAACTCTCCATCGTCGTGGAGGTGACTGGGACCTATCAGATCCCTCAGCTTCCTCATTATGCTCCTCACTTTGCTCATCTTCTTCTTCTTCAGAATGTTGTTCTCCCTCAGCTTGTCGATCATGCAATTGTCTATGTCTCTCCTGCCTTTCTTCAAGGAGTTCAGCTATGAGAGCCCCCTGCTCTTGCAGTGTTCTTCTCATCTCTTGCATTTCGTTTTGCTTCGGTTGGTTTGGTACTTGATTTCATTTAAGTTCAGGACACATTATTTCAAACTGTCCTGAGAGAACTGCGGAGAGACGAGTGTGCTACAGATGTCGGAAGCCTGGACACATCAGCGTGGATTGTTCTGAGGTAGCTGTGAAGTTAAGGCCACAGAGCTCAAGCCGAATGTACGCAATAACCAATGCAGGGGACAACGAACTCCCGGAGATGGTCCAAGGTACTATCTCTTTTAAGGAATCTTCTCTAGGAAATATATGAAGTAGATGTTAGCCATTCGGTTTGATCGTATGATACGTGAACAACCTCCGCGATGTGTTCCATGTTTACTCGTTATTACTATTTGACCACGATCGTGTCATTGAGTAGGAGGTATTTTGTGTTACCATGGTGTATGGGAGCCATGCAAACATTTAAAGTATCTTGTGTTGCCATGGTGTATTCCATGGAGACATTTTGGTATTTGTGGTGTTGACCGCGGTGTATGGGAATCACGGGAAACACTATATATCAAAGTACGATATGACAAAATCTTTGCAGTCAAACCAAAGTGAATACTCGATCACCAAGCGGAGCGGCTGGCAGACAAAGTAAAGATCCGACGCGTGTAGTCCAAAATTTGGGTAGGACGGAGTCTAGATAGTACGAAGTTTTAGTTGGTAGAGTGCAAATTTCGAGGACGAAATTTTATTTAACGGGGGGAGAAATGTAATACCCTAAAAATCCATATCATAATTTAGTAAAATATACCTATTGAAAATAGGTAAATATGAGGTCTCAAATATGGGAAGGGATTTATCATAATTTCTAGGGCAATTTCTAGTGAAATTAGAAGAAATAAAGAGCTAAACTGCCCTAAATGAACTAAGAATCATAAAATATTGTGATAAATCCTAAGAGGCAACAGAATAATTATTAAAAATCAGAGAGTAGGCTATCTCTAATTTAGACAATTTATTAAATTGTTTCCTTTGGAAATAAAAGAAAGAAAAATCAAAAAGTATTGTGGGGCCATAATTGACCCCATGATTTTTAATATTTTATGTGAGGCATAAAATACCAATGTAAGTCCAATAGTTGTAAGAAAATAATTAATCCTAAATAAGAAAATTATCAACAATTAGTGAGGTGTTAAATAAATAATTATTGGCTAATTATTTAAGTATGAATCAAGAGAATATTCAAGCTAATTATGAAAAACCCTTTAATCAAATGATTAGTGGCTAAATTAGCATAAAATATACTTGCTAATTAATCAAGAAAGATTAAGTAAAATGTGTGGGATTAAGTATGTGGAAATCCCTAATCCTAAAAGGTTGCTAAACATAGGATTAGCCAATGGGATAATTATCTAATTAGATGAATTGAAGCATGAATTAAGTAAATAAAACAAAGTTGAAAAGTCAACATCTTGTTTTGGGGAAGTGCTAGCAGAATATGGAAGGAGGAAGAAGAGTTGGAATGTTGAACAAATCACACATGATTTAGTAAAGCACATGCAAGAATTTAATGGTCAAGACTTATAGGTAATGGAAGAGGATAAGGTGAGGTCATGGAAAGCAACATCTTTGTCAAAATTAAGCCTTGTATTTTCAAAAATAGGAAGAGGAAAAAGGGAAAAGATGTATGTGTAAATGCTTTTGCAAGTTGGCAAGTGGCCAAGTTGAAGAAGATCATGATATTTTGAAGTAGAAAACTTAGCTTAGAAGTTGTTGAAAAGTCAAGATTTTAATTAGCCAATGAAAGCACTTGGTTTTGATGATATTTTGGCAAGTGGGAAGCAACAATGTTTTTGTCAAGAATTGCCCATCAAAAACGAAAATGAGAGAGAGAAAAAGAAGAGAAAAATATGCCAAGTGTGAAAGCAATACAAGTGGTGGAAAAGTGGTGATATTTTGAAAAAAAAAAGGATAAATGACCACTGATAGAAATTAAATCCTATCTAGAAAACCATGAACTAGGTTTCTAAGATCTAGACATATTAAGATTCAATATAATTTTGTCTCGAGTTGGACATTACCCGCGATTTCCGTAATCAAGACGTTTATCCGAAAATGTTCGGCGAGCAACGGAATACTGAATAGGATCAAAAATTTGGCTAACCCAAATATTTTGAAAGAGGAAGAATAGAACTTCAGGGCTATGTAGCCAGATTTTTGAGATTTTCTAAGATTACGCGATTAGAACACCGAACAGAGAACTTTATCGGTAGAAACCCATAAAGCAAGAGATGATGTCACATGCATGACATCATGGCCTTGAAAGATGATGTAAGGAGGTGGATTGTGTGTCCAAGAATGAAGCTTCTAGAAACCCTAAATTCCATGCTCCAAAATTGAAGTAGGAAGTTGGAAAAAGATCATTTTGCCCTCACAAAAAGTCTATAAATAGGCCACCATCCATTGAGTTTTTCACACCATCCTTTCTTGAGGATTTCGAAACATAGAGAGAGTTTAGAGAGAAGGAGGAGTCCGGAGAAAATTGTAGCAAAGCTCTGGGTAAGTTTTCGATACAGGAGTCTTAAGTTCTAGTTTTCGATTCGGTAGTTATAGTAGAAATGTTGTTTTGATCCTTAATCTTCCAAATTAGTTTAGATATCATGTTTTAAGGTTGAATACGATATATATTTCGAAAATTATGTTTGTAATACCCTAAAATCTGAATTATGATAAATAGGTGAATATGTGGTGTCAAACCCTTGTAGAATATTTATTCTCATTTCTAAGGAAAATTCTAATGAAATTAGAAGAAATAAAGGCCAAAAATGCAATTATGGGCCATAAAATGCCCTGAAAATATTATGATAAATCTGAAATGGTAATAAAATATTTGTTAAAAATTAGAGAGTATGTTGTCTCTAATTTAGAGAATTTTCGGGATTATTTTCCCTAGAAAATAATGAGGCAAAAATCAAAAAGTATTTGGAGGACCAAAAGGACCCCATGATTTTTAATATTTTACATGGGACATAAAATATCAATGTCAGTAAAATAGTTGTGAGATAATGCTTAATCCTAAATAAGAAAATTATCAACAATTAGTGAGGGATTAGTTAAATAATTAGTGGCTAATTGATTAAGCACGATTGAGAGAAAAATCCAAGGGTAAATATGTAAAACCCTTTAAGTAAATGTTAATGGCTAAAATTAGCATAAAATATATTTTCTAATTAATTGGAAAAGATTAAGAAAAATATATAAGATTAAGTAATTTTAAGCCAAAATCCATATACGGACCAATAGGAAAATTTTGTGTATTATATAATATAATTAAAATATATATAATATTAATTAATTAAAATATAAATAAAAACAGAAAAAATAATAAAAGGGGCAGCCGAAATATTAGGTGTGAAAGGGGTTGGAGATTTTTCAAAATAATATCTTGATATTTTGTATTATTATAATAATATAAATTGTGATATTTTGTGAAAAAGCAAATAGGATAAATGACCACTAACAGAGATTAAATCCTATCTAGAAAACCATGAACTAGGTTTCTAAGGTCAGAGCATATTATGGACAAGTGTATTTTTTTTATCTCGGAGTAGACTGTCTCCGAAGTCATTTCCGAAACCGGTGGAACGGTTAGGGAATAAGACGAAAAAGAAAAAGGAGCAGTTGAGGAAATGAAAACCAATGGAAAATAAATCATATCTCAAAATCCTTGAGCTAAGTAGAAAACATCTGGATATATTAGGAATTAGTGAATTTTTATCCAGAGGTTGGTGTTACCGAAAGTGAATTCTGTAACCGAAGACGTTTATCCGAAAATGTTCGGCAGGCAACGAAATGTACTGGATGGGATCAAAAATTTAGTTAACCCAGACATTTCTAAAGAGGAAGAATAGATCTTCAGGGCTATGTAGCCGAATTTTTGAGTTTCTCCAAAATTACGCGATTAGAACACCGAACAGAGAACTTTATCGGTAGAAACTCATAAAGCAAGAGATGATGTCACTTGCATGACATCATGGCCTTGAAAGATGATGTAAGGAGGTGGATTGTGTGGCCAAGAATGAAGCTTCTAGAAACCCTAATTTCCATGGTTAGAATTAAAGGAAAAGTTTGGAGAAAATTACCAAGTTGGTCCCCTGTTAGTTTGATCTTTAATCTTCCAGTATACTTTAGATATCATGCTTTAAGGTTGAATATGATATATATTTCGAAAATCATGTTGGAGTAGGAGTTATGTTGAAATTTTGGAAGATTAGAGTCAAAGTAACGAAGTGCTGGCGAAATTCCGCCGATTAGGGGGTCAGGGGTAAAATGGTCATTTATGACTAAAATGTCCGTTATAATGACTGATTACTAAAAAATGCGATATTGTCCTTATAGGATATCCCTGATTACGTTCTGACCTCTTTGTCGTCTTGTATTCGAAACGAAGTACCTTTACCATCAACGAATGTACGTTCGCGTACTGTAACACTAACTCTGATGGTTATACTATGCGTATATGTGATATGTGGATGGTATGTTTATATGTGGTGTGTTATTGGAATGCGTATTGATGTTAGAAGATAACTGTATGCATGCTGGGAGCGATATATCTATAATGCTAGGAGCGATATGTCTGTAATGCTGGGAGCGATACATCTGTGAGGCTGGGAGGGATATATCTGCATGCTGGGAGCGATACATTTGCATTGGCTGGGTGTGATTCATATGTTGTGTTAATGTTGTTCTGTAACCCATATGCTGTATATGTAAACATGAGGTTAACCGTTACCTAAGATCCGGTGCAGATCTCAGCTCTTAACATAGCGTCAGGGTCAGGAGGACCGAGGACTGAGGAGAGAGGAAGCGGCACGATTAGAAGTCGGATGAAAGCTATCTTTTGTTGCCACGGCATGGGTGTTGCTAGGGAGACACTTCTGTTGTTATTTTAAAAACTCTCCCAGTGGGCATTTTGAATATATATATCAGTTACACTCTTGTTCCGATGCTCTACTCTGATGAAAAAAAAATTTATACTGCTTTTGAAAAATGGGATGTTACACTTTGGTATCAGAGCAGTAGTCCTGGCATTGATCTGACTAGGTTATTCCAAAACCTTT